>UNPR01000135.1:0-130156 GCA_900536425.1 Hymenoscyphus linearis | reverse complement strand
ATTCTACCCCCCTTGACCTCTAGGGCACCCCCCTAGCGTCCTTTGCCCTACTTAGGGATGTTTTAGAACGTAGCTTCATAGGGGCTAGTTGCATTCGCCGGACGTTAAATAGATTTAAATTAAATTACTTATACTAGATCAATCTTTTTTAGTGTGTGTGGGCGCGCGGGTAATTGCCTAGGGAAAATAAAAGTGTATTAAAACTCTACGAGGGACTTTTGTATAATCTATTTCTATAAAGCTATATCTTTTTTTAAAAAAAATCGATATTAGAGATATTATAAATTGTGTTTTTATGACGGGAACTTAGAAATTGGATATTAAATCTTGGGTTTTTTGAGGCTTAGATATTATTGCGATAACACTTGTTGATTGTTACTTGTTTTATATTTGCTTTAGTTTGTACTTGTTTTACGCTTGCTATTTGCTATTACTTTGTACAAGCCTTGTTTGTAGGGGGGAGTATGTGGAGTGAATAGGTAAAATTACAGTGAATATCATAGGATGAGAGTGAAACAGAATAATATGTAAAGTGAATGGAATAGTATATATAAATAGTGAATAAGATACTGGTTAAATGGTATATCACGTGAATAGTTAAGGCGAGAGTGAATAGCAGTTAGTAGGAGTGAATGGGAATAGTATATCATGTGAATAGAATAGAATGCTAGTAAGAAATAGTGAATAGGATACTGGTTGAATGGTATATAAGGTGAATAGTTAAGGTGAGAGTGAATAGTATATAATGCAAGTGAATCGGAATAGTATATAGAGTGAATAGTTAAGGCCAGAGTGAATAGCAGTTAGTAGGAGTGAATAAGATTAGTATATAGAGTGAATAGAATAGAATGCTATTAAGAAATAGTGAATAAGATACAGGTTGAATGATATATAAAGTGAATAGTTAAGGTGAGAGTAAATAGTATAGAGTAAGAGTGAATGTATTAGAATACTATACAGAAATAGTGAATAGGTAATATAAGAGTGAATAGTATGTAAAGTGAATAAGTGAATAGGAAAAGGAGGGTGAATAGTATGTAATTAGAGTGAATAGGTATATCATATGACCTATAGGTATAAGTAGAGGCTGTAGCCCACACTCTACTGAACTCTTCATACAATTCAAATGCAATAAACTTTAGTTGCACCTATATCCTGACTACAATAGTCAACCAGCAGATATAAAATATGGTTAGGGTATTTTAGGCTACTGCTTCTAATTCTTCCTACAGTGTTTGACAGTACTGGAATGGTTGTCTGACTATTTCAGTTTAGGGTAGGATGTTGAAGAGTATAAATACAGAAGGAGTATGATCAAAATAGGAGAGAAGGTTTAGTATTGTAAACAGACAACCCAGTGAAAAATAATCCCCTCAGGATTCAGTTGAGAAATATCTTAGAACTTCTAACTACCAAGACACAATCCTTTTATTTCATTGACGATAAGTCTATATTTCAGCACTTCCCTTCCTCAGTTCACCTCATACGTTATAACAATCCTCGCACTCCCTCAACCTTTCAATCAATCCTTCTTCCCTTCCCCCAAAGTCCCCTTCAACAACTTCTCTCTGTCCTTCTTCCCTTCCCGCAAAGTCCCCTTCAACAACTTCTCTCGGTCCTCCTTACACATAACATTCTCAACCCACATCTTAACAAAGCTGTCGATAAAGGAATACATAAAAAGTACGATTCCAACAACAGCACCCGCTAAATATCCCGTCTCAAAATTAGTCATTGCTTCGATGTTCAAACCTCAGAAGAAAGAGTATAAATTGATGGGTAATGGGGTTAGGATGGAGAGGAAGGATGAGTAACGAACCGATTAATACATATGTAAAAACCAGCACGTAGAGTGTTACAATTTTCAGGATAAACTCTAAGAATTGCACTTTCATGCGTGTTTCTAGCTCAGCAAGACTTGGAGCTGGGGTTGCGGTTGGTGTCGTCATGGTATGTGGTTTTGGAGGTGTGGAGATGATATGTTGTGTTTGGGGTAGGCTGTGTTGATGTAGTGAGGTTGTGTTGAGTTGTGGGTTCAGCAAAATCAGGATGTTCTGTATTGTACGGAGGAATATCGTTGGTTAGAACACAAATCCTAAACTCTTGTTTGGGATTGTCTTTTTTCTAACTTTTGGGATGTCTTGCTGTGGGTGGGAGTCTAATATGTAATCTCTGGTCTCGCGCTACTGGCATCTAAGCGAGGTGTTGGGGTCATGATGAGGTAGTTGTAGATTTAATCCCCTAAAGTTCGTGACACTTCTAGTCTGGTCGCGTAAAGATTGTTAGAAATACATGAGCTTCGTTACTACCTGTGGTCTAAAGCACAGTTTGATATTTCTCTAGAATTTAGGTAGGCAGGTTTGGGGGCGTTGTATGTGGTTAGAGGCTTCGGCTGCTTGGATTGGATGGTGTATAGACCGGTTCTGAGAGATCTAAAAGACAGGAGAATCGGTCCCAACGTCGTGAATATACCTAGGAGCTACAAACTCTGGTACTGATTGCGCAAGTCCATCGTATTGGCTATATGCGACTAGCAGACCGTGTGCAAGTCAACAGAGAGTCTAGGAGTAGGGGGGAAATATCAACAAAGAATAGAACCATCAATAAGTCAGTGGCGTAGATACTTGGCCGAAAACCTCAAAATACTTTATCGTTTTACTTACATCTTGATATAGAAAATTTAACGACACACCAAATAGGTGGTTTCGTCCTTTCCCAGTGGTGGCCCATGAATCCAACCCTATTTACTGTAAGCGACACGGAATTTAAAGCATATTACTACGGGAATAAAATTAAAGCATGGTACTCGAGTATATTTTTTGATAGAAGAAATTTATACTGGCGCTGCAGCCTTTTTTGAATTTGATGGAAAAGGTCGTACAGTACTTCACCGTCACTATATCTTATGTGAAACGGCGAACGTCCGCTTAGGGTTAGGGTTAGGGTTAGGGTTCAGCCAGAAAGTCTCTACAAGTCTGACAATACGGGGCGTGGAGAATTTCTCGAGGTGCTCTTTCCGCCGAAGAGCCACGAAAGGAGGAAGGCAGGTACGAAGCATGTAGTAGGAAGGAGGGGACCTGATCACTTGACTTAGTGTCACCATCTTTGTACTTAGATAGGTAGCTGGCACCTTTGCTCTCTCTTTCTCCTTCAGACGCTTCTTACACAACACATCAAGGGATAATAGATCCACGTTCATAGCCTGAATCAATCCAATTATTCTCCTGATACTTTCTCCCCTCTTTCATAAAGTCCCCCGACAAAGCAGTTGTTGAGCGAAATGGACAACACTTCGCATTCTCCCGGCTTTTCGAACTCCTCCAATTTACAATTACTGAATGTATGTACAGCCACTCGGTCTGCCTGACCTCTAAGCATTTACCGGATTTGATCATCGTTCTTAAGGCCCTGCAGTCTGTGTGAAGCCATGCTAATAGCTCTCGGTTTTAGTCGATTCTAACGATAAATTGGCGGCCCCTGGCCTGCAAAGAGATGAGTATGTCCATTCAATCAGGGCATTTGTACTACTTTCATAACTAACACAGCTATGTAGACAAGTGACGCCATCAACTCTTGAAAGCCTGTAAGGGACCAACCACCGCATGTTTCTATTATCGCATAAGCTTACTCATTTTACTGAAAGTACAAAAGTGCCGGAAGACGTGTATGTTTAAAATCGCCTCTCAGCAGGGGTACATAATAACGTGTTTTCCAAAGATCTAGGTTTCGAAAGCTGTTTGTACTCCCTTGCATTTCAATCGGGAGGTCATTGCTGAAATTGACTCTTTAAAAGTGAAGCTCAGATGGATGAGGAGTAAGTTCAGTCTCTAACTGGAAAATATTGCCTACGAGGTACCACCTTTCAGTTGCTGACGGTCTATCTTAGGAAAGTTAAGAGAGTCGCAGCGTTCGTAATCCTTGGTTCCGCTGTGGCGTCTTATTTACTGATGGGGTTTCTGCTGCAGCGAGACAGAAAAGGATGCCCTGTTGGTACCCTGGTTTCCAATCTCTTGATGCTAGACTGATATTTTTGAACAGAGAAACAGAAGGGTTGGACTTGTTTGTGCTTCCATGCTAATGTCTATTCGCCTCACTAATATTGTTGTTTTAGGAAGTCCAAAGAAATTGCAAAGTTAGTATACGCCGTTGAAGCCAATCATGGATGCTTACACACTACGATAGGACTGAGGCGCTTGCCGCTGCGTAAGACAAGCTCTATACTTAACTCTTTACTGTTGCTGATATGTGGCTACAGCGATCGTAGAATTGCGGATCTGTAAGTTAATCAACTGCCATCGGTTCCTTGAAAATGATACTAACGTCTTCTTTTTAAAGCGCCGACCAGGTCCTGGAACAGTAATTACACCCAACTACTTCTATGTCATAGATTGCTAATATTTATATAAAGGAAGGCAGCTCTAGAAGAAGCGTTAGTTTTCAGACTTGTGTCAAGGAGCGTTAATTTGACTAATGTTGGGTACATATAGAGAAGCCAAAATCATAAAGCTGTGAGTCTCCATGTTATTCAAATAGGCTGCTTTACTAACTACCAACTAGGAAGCTGAAGCAAAGGCTAGGTTAGGTGACAAATTCCTGTCTCCCAGATCGGCGCTAACTAAGTCTGTTGCCACAGAGAGAGAGAGGTTGAGCAGTTCGTGATTTGACTTCTTATTAGCAAATTTTCACAGCTAACACAGTAATCAAAGCCTAGCCATCACTAGAGAGCTGTGAGTTAGAACAATAGCTTTACCTAATATTACTGTAACTAATTGGGATCTTTCAAAAGCGCTCGACTTCTCCACTTTGAGTAAGTCACCTTACACTGTTGTGTAGTTCGATGGGGTTATCTAGCATCCGTTGATTATTATTATAGGGCAAAGGAGAGAGAGGCCGAAAGAACGAGGGAAAAAAAGAAATTGAAGGAGGAGGAGGCGAAGAGGTATTTGTTCTATTCACAAGTGCTTTGATAAGGTATCTAGCTAACTTACTCAATGACGTAGATGGAAGGAGCTATGTCGTTGGGGCCGAACTGTGGAGCGCTCAATTACATTATTTCGCCAAGCCCATTCCTTGCACCTTTGGGGAGGGATGTTGGTCGCTATATGTTTGTTTCTAAAAGAAGTCGTTGTATCGTGTAAGCTTAGCATCGTAAGAGCATTTTCTAAATTATCGCAGTTAAAATATCTTTACAAAGGTTTACTGTCGATTCTTTCTCTGTCTTCGATTTCCTTCCTTCCGTTCGTTTGTTCACTTTTGGTGTCGATAAAACCTTGGGATTAACAGGCAAGATTACAGGATTTGGTGGAGTGAGCTTAAGTTTGTCCAGGGATGGATAGTCGGTCGATTTTCTGTGTCTGGTTTCGTGGCGTCTTCATACTGAAAGTACGCGTATATAAATGTTGGATGGGTGGAAGGTCTACTGTGGAGTGACGAGTGAGATTTATATCGAGTAGAGGATAAGGGGTTCGAGTATTGAAGTTGGCCTATGAGAGCTTTTTGTATGCGTGGGGGCTTTTGCGAATTACTCGTGAGTACAACATTTACAACTACTTGCAACCAATAAAAAGATTGAACAGACGGCCCTCGGAGAATTATAGAACCCAACTTAAAACAACATCAATTATGGTGAACATCCAAGATAACCATGTAAAGTCCCCACGACAGTCTACACCCATCCATTTCCCAGCCAGGTACAAAATACAGGGTATAGTTGAATCACTCGCTATCTCCCAAACCCCCAAAACCCAAAACACCAAAGAGATCAAGACTCCAGTCTTCCCTCCAAAGACTCCTCAACAGATCCCCTAATTGACCTCGCCATCTCCCTAGAAAAGAACGCCACACCAAGTTCTTGACTCGTATACCAACTAGCCCGATCCATATTTCCACTGCCCAACACCACAATCTCCTCATCCACAATAGTAAGCTTCATATGAGCCTTCACCGGCTCCCCATCATTCTCATCTTTAGGACGGTAATAAGCAATATCCAACGTCCCCAATTTCGGCATCTGCATCTCAGGATCGGAAGTGGATCGGAGAGAGTGGATGGATTGAAGTTTGCTATGCTGACGACGCAGCTTCCAGACTTCGAATTCGGTGATTGTTCCTGCTGTTACTAGTTGTTCTAGAATCATGAGTTTGCTGCTTGTTCGGATGCGGATGTTTATGCCGCGTTTGAGAGCTGAGAGGAGGGCGTGGATGACAGGGTATGCTGTTAGGTTGGGAGTTTGGATGAATATTTCTTGACGGGCGGTTTCGAAGATGTGGAGGAGAAATTTGTTAAGTGGTGTATGAGGGATGATGGGGGGTTTGCTGAATGGTCTGAAGTTTGGGTTGCGGTGGTGAGGGGAGGGGAGGAGGATTGTGGGGATAGGTGAGGATTGTGAGACTGAGATGTGTTGGATCAGGTTTGCGATATTCTCTCCTTCTGGTGATGCTGGGTTTGAGATAGTACTGGTATTCCTTTCTGGGAGGAGAGGAGGTAAATCGGTATTCCTGGACCAAAAGGCAACCCAGAAATAATAAAGTGCTTGACATATCTCCCCTCTAAGCTCTATACATCCCTCGAACCAATCCTCCCAACTGACATTACAGCTAGGCATGAAAGCCAACTGCCGATCAACCAGAATAAACTTGGGGTGCATAACACTAAACGGTCGCACAAAAACACACTTCACAATCAACTCAAGTCCCATCAAAAGATCCGGTGATGGAAGTCCCAACTTCGTCCACGAGTTCGACGGATATACCTGTCCATCCGGACTAGATGTTCCAAATAGTTTCTGAATAATAGAATGAGAAGAAAAGCAAAGCCGGACTTGGATCTTCTTGCCCTGAGTAATGCCTTTTGAAGAAAGCTTTTGTAGTAATGAGCACACCATATCTTTTGAAGAGGAATTGGCCCAGAAACAGGTGACCACTATTAATTCGCGGTTCGCTGACAGACATTTTGAGAGGACGTTTGAGAGAATCTGTGCACCGGTTCCTACTGAGAAATTCCCGGGCTCTGAGGTGGTTATGAGTTCTTTGATGTTGGAGGTATAGTACGTTGGAGTTTCTGAAGTGATTTTTGACTCTTTCTCCATCTTTTCAAGCCAACCATCTATGACTGGGTGGGATTGTGAGGCCATGCTTGATTGTGGTCCCCGATTCCTGGTTGCCCGAGGTCTCGAAGCGAAGAATTGATAGAGAGTTTGGAGAAAATTTATTAAAAGAAAGATTGATCCTTTTTTTCCTCGTAGATGGAGCTTTCGATTCTCGTTTAAGAGATTCCAGTGGTCGTGGACTCTTGGTGCACCAGTACCGGTACCAACTCGGTAGCAGCCAACTCTTGCTTCGTGGAAAAGGGGGTAGAGTTTATTAGCCGGGGCGACAGCTAGCTTAAATCTGAACAGACAAGCACGGATGGTAGTATGAGTACAACTTAGGCCCTACCTAACCCTTTTTATTAAATAGAGATAGCCATGATTGCTGGATGTGTTTGTTTACCCCAGATTTTATGTTAGACGATTGTACCGCGTTATATGCGCACGTGCCACCACTATGATGCAATCCCATTTCTGGTTGTTTCTAGCTAGTCATAGAATAGCGAGCTAGCGAGGTCGAGGGATTGAAAACTTAATTCAGCACTCCAAAAGCATTGTCCTTGTGAACTTTGAGGCGACAATTGTAGACTGAACATAGTTCTATCAAATTCTGTGGAGATACGTAGTGTTGTTGGTTTCTGGGTCCTGTCCGGAGCTTTGTAGATTCAACCTCGGCTCATTCCCATGAGTAGCCATAAACTTTCGATTGCCACTACTACAACACCACGCTCACAACCACAACTGCCCCGTATCTTCCGGCATTGACCTCTGCATCGCATATTTTAACGATTATCTCCCCTTTATACAGAGACAACGTGTCTCCGCATCTGCAAAGATGGCGCCGATGAAGGCAGTCAGTTTGCCTATGATCCCCCTGGCCAAAGATACCGTCCTCCTACCCGGAATCGTCCTTCGAATTCCTGTCGGTGGCAATCGCTCTGATATTCCAGCTCTACTTTCCAATATTTACAGCAAGGCAGCTACGAGAACACCGAGCCAGCGATTAGACAATGTCAACGTCGCCTGCGTACCGTTGACGTCGAATTACTTGAACAACCTTGGCCAAAGGATGATACCAGAAAGCGATTCAAGCCCAAGGCCAAAGGAGCGCATGGATATAAACCCCGCAAGTGCTACGAGGGAGGATATATTTGGATATGGAGTTGCTGCGAAGATCTCGGGTGTTGAGGGAAAGGGAACCGGGGAATTCGCGTTGCTGGTTGAGGGGGTTGCTAGGATCAAGATTGAAAGAATTACACAGGAACGACCTTTTTTTGAGACGGACGTCACATACTTATATGATGATGGTGAATTTATCTCCTCAATCTTTTCAATGACATGTCCTAACTTCTTGCAGCTATTTCCGCAGAAGACGTTGCCGTACAAGGGCTCTTTGCCCACCTTAAACAATTATCTCGTGAGCTCCTTACGTTGCTTCGCCTATCCTCGCTTCTACCTCGAGCGGGATCACCAGGTCTCTCTCCCATGCTCGCAAGACGACTCGAATTATTTATTGCGAAGAAAGGAATCCAGGATGCGGGAGTGTTGGCTGATTTTATGACAAATATTGTGGAAGCTTCATTCGAAGAGAAACTACAGGTGCTCGCTGCCTTGGAAGTTAAGGATAGATTGGAAAGAACAATTGCTTTGTTGCAACGCCAGATTGGAAACATTAAGAACAACGTCAGCATCACTACATTCACAACTACAAGTTTTCCCAGTATCGACTTCGATCAGATGAACAAGAATAGCAATCAACGATCGAGAAGGATGAATATGCCCGGGATGGCTGGGTTGCTACCACCGGGCATGGGTGGCCCTCCTGAGGAAGACCAGGAACCAAACGAGGTCGATGAGTTAAAAAAGAAAATTGATGATGCCAAATTATCGGCTGAGGCAGCCAAAGTTGCAGACAGAGAACTGAAACGATTAAAGAAGATGTCTCCAGCACAAGCAGAGTATCAAGTGACTCGCAATTATTTAGAAACTCTGGCAGAAATACCATGGACAGCAGCCACGGACGACCAACTTGGTTCGGATACTCTATCACGAGCTAGGAAGCAATTTGACGAGGATCACTATGGGTTGGAAAAGGTTAAGAAGCGTCTGCTGGAATATCTTGCGGTTCTCAAACTCAAGCAGTCCATAAACAAGGATCTCAACACAGAATTAGCCAAGGCAGAAGAAGACAAGGCCGTAGAGAAAGTTGAGGTTCTAAAAAGCAAGCGCATGATTGACAAGTCACCAATTCTTCTCCTAGCTGGCCCCCCAGGTGTTGGTAAAACAAGTTTGGCAAAGTCCGTTGCAAATGCTCTGGGAAGAAAATTCCATCGTATCTCTCTTGGTGGAGTGAGAGATGAGGCCGAGATTAGAGGTCATAGGAGAACTTATGTTGCTGCTTTGCCGGGACTTATCGTTCAGGGGCTCAAGAAGGTTGGAGTAAACAACCCTGTTTTCCTCCTCGACGAAATTGACAAAGTTGGGTAAGTGCATCTGACTCTCACTTGACGATCAATTCTGACAAATTATAGAACCTCAAACTTTCAAGGTGATCCATCAGCAGCAATGCTGGAAGTCCTTGACCCTGAACAAAATCATACATTTGTGGACCACTACGTCAATATTCCAATTGATTTGAGCAAAGTTCTTTTCATCGCTACCGCCAATAGCTTAGATACTATTCCCCCACCCTTACTTGATCGTATGGAAACCATCAATCTGTCTGGCTACACAACTCTTGAAAAGAGACATATTGCACAGCGGCACTTGATTCCCAAACAGATACGCACTAGTATGTTATTCCTTCCCGAGGAAAAGAAACCCCCTAACGTTCTCATAGATGGTCTCGGAGATGGACAGGTCGAGTTCAATGAAGACGTTGTATCGAAAATCATCGAGTCTTACACACGTGAATCGGGAGTTCGGAATCTTGAGCGTGAGATTGGATCAGTATGCCGTGCAAAGGCTGTCGAGTATGCGGAAGCGAAAGATTCGGGAGATGCAGGTATGTCAAGTCCTCTCAAACTGTGTATGATAACACAAGCTAACACGTTTTTTTTCTCAGAGAAGTACAACCCTTCATTATCTGTGGACGACATCGAGAACATATTAGGCATCGAAAAGTATGACGAGGAGATTGCGGAGAAAACAAGGTAATTATCTTCCTACTTCAGTCGTGTGTTACCCGCCTTGCCTGCGTCTCGAAACGTCTGTCATTGTCCCCATTTCGGGTTTCCAGATCAGAAAACTCTCCGAAACATACCCACTAGGAGAATATAACTGACAGTATTGGTAGTCGTCCCGGCATCGTGACTGGGCTCGTGGCGTACAGCTCGGGCGGGAACGGGAGCATACTTTTCATCGAAGTGGCTGATATGCCGGGTAGCGGCAGCGTGCAGTTGACTGGGAAGCTCGGCGACGTCCTGAAAGAAAGTGTCGAGGTAGCACTGAGCTGGGTTAAAGCACATGCCTATGAATTGGGATTGACACATGATCCTGCTGAGAATATCATGATGAAGCGTAGTATTCATGTTCACTGCCCGTCAGGATCGATACCCAAGGTAAGCAAGATTTCATCCGTGATGATGCTGAATTTTATGCTGACCATGAACAGGATGGGCCGTCGGCTGGTATGGCACATACCATTGCCCTGATATCCTTGTTCTCCAACAAAGCTGTCCCACCGACGATAGCAATGACTGTATGTTGATCCCTGGTACACGCCTTACTAAATGGCAAAAATGTCTCAGTCACCGTTAACACATCTTTTTTCTCACAGGGCGAAATCTCACTTCGTGGTCGTGTCACGGCGGTCGGGGGGATCAAGGAGAAATTGATCGGGGCTCTTAGGGCGGGTGTCAAGACTGTGCTCCTACCGGCTCAGAATAAAAAAGAGTAAGCTAGTCTGCGTTGTTTTATTCCTCGGACCTTGGGAGG
The DNA here is from genome assembly GCA_900536425.1 of Hymenoscyphus linearis. Lineage (NCBI taxonomy): Eukaryota > Fungi > Ascomycota > Leotiomycetes > Helotiales > Helotiaceae > Hymenoscyphus > Hymenoscyphus linearis. The sequence goes on along the minus strand of UNPR01000135.1, from coordinate 119,133 downwards.
ATGTTCCTTGTGCTAATTCGTGATTTTTTAGTGTCAAGGAGTTGCCGCAGGAAGTCAAGGATGGGTTGGAGATTATACATGTTAGGTTAGTGATACCTTTGTTTTCGCCACTTGGAATTTGCTTACTAAATATTTTCTTCTTTTTAGGCATATATATGAGGCTATGCGCTATGTATGGCCCGAGGCTCATTGGCCTGGCGAGGAGAACTTTGCCCTTATTGAGAGTCAGCTGTAGGAAGACTCGAATGATGTGTATGTCTCCGCTGGGATATTCCATTCCAGTATTTTGCATTAGGGAATAGATTATCATGAACAACATGAGGGCGATTGTGGTGCATAGTGGCGTATGTATGTATATGTAGGTGAGAAGATGTCAGTATGTATGTATGTAGGGTAAGGAAGCTTCTTGAATGGGAATGACACGACATCACTTTGGGATTTCTTGAAAAATTGTACTACCTGTGCGAGATTTCTGCTGCTGCATTTGCCTCTTCCTTGTCTCCCCCACTCCTCTCCTATTGACCAGAGCGTTTTGCTCTTCCCGAGGTTGGTTTTTCCTTTACTTCGCCTCGCCTCGGGCTGCGACGAGGACACCGCAGTACTTACTGCATGGGTTTTGGAGGGCGGACTGAAACATTTACCTTTGGGGGGTGTTGATTGTTCCGATTGTGTACTGTGCTTTACTTTACTTTCCCTTCCACTTACACCGTTTCGTTCCCAATGGTTTTTATTTGTTGATATCGATTGGTTGGGCCGAGGCTCGGTGCTGGTATGAGATGGGTGATGTGATGTGATGTGATGCATATGTATGTACTGTACTGTACTATACTGCACCTGTGGATGTAGATACTAGGTATGGATGTAAGTAGGTAGGCTCGTGCATGTACTTTACATGTAGACGTAATGCGAGCTGTAAGTTTAACTCGTGGCGAAGCGTGGCGTGGCGTGGCGATGCTGGGGAGGTTCGAGGAGACGTGGTTTCCACGTTGTGGTGTGTGTTCTTCGGCATGCTTTGCATTACATGTACATTAGAGGGAGATGACGATGTAGAAGTACCAATTGTTTTCTGGTTGCGGCTTTATGGTGGGATTTCTGTTGGGGGTTCTGGTTGGTGGTTTTGGGGGAGAGGATGGGAAGAAGGGAAGGGAAGAAGTGTGCCACGGGTGGTTATCGCATGTTCTGTTCTTTGCGTTTTTATATGGTGTGGTGAGGTGTGGGGATATTTTTGGAGTGCTCTGGGTGAGAGAGGTACTGTATTGGGTGTCGGTTGGGAGGGTTATGATGGGAGTTTTTGGGGATTTGTCTGGTGTGTGATGCAACCTCGTGACTATTTGTTTCAGTCTTTCAGGATATTGCTTTAGGGATTCTGTATGCCCTTTGAGCGTCATCGAATCAGGTTACGGGGTAACTTATGATATAAGTTGGACACTTAGCGGAAGAAGATTTGGATGTGATGATTCTTCAGCTCTTTTATGATACCCAAGGATTTCCTTTTTTTCTATTCTCTGAAGCTTGCCAGGACATATGGTTGTAGTGAAAAGAAACTTTGTCATCAAGAAATTTAACGACAGGAGAAGGTTTAGGGGGTAGCAGGTGATAGGGAACTCGGTCATGGTTCTTAGATATTCTTTTTACATCAGTTCTCAATACGGAATATCGTGAACATTCAACCGAGGGTTGAGGAAGAAGTTTTCGAATGGAAAAATAGAATTGCTGCGCAAACTGTAAAGCCTAGACGGTGATGTTGCCCCTTTATTGTGGTTGGGCGTTTGCGTATACGTAGACAAGGAAAAAGAAGCATTTTTAGCACGATCTCTGCCAAATTTACTATAGAGTGGTGGTTACTTTGGGTTTGAAGTCAATTGACGACTTGACATGTACCAAAATGTCAACATCATTGTTTAGGGGGAAACATGCTAATGTTACACTGATCAGAAAACATCTGCTTTAACAACAGAAGTACTATAAGTTTGTACTTTCTCTAGCGTGACTCCGGTCAAAACAATGTATAAAATGTTTTAGTTATAAACATTTTATCCTATTAGTCTCTTGCTGGTGAAATGTTGGTGCGTCAGAGTTTTGAGCTGAAGTTTCTTCCAATAGAATCACCAGTGAACAGTTCACCAACAAATTCATGATGTTGCAGGCTCAGAACCAAGCGAGTACATGAAAATGGCAAACTCCGATTCCCATGCAACTCTCGGGTCGGAGCTTCTTTCTGACTATCCATACTCGAATCGGTTAGAGAGGCATACAGCCCCGCGTGTCTTCCTATCAAAATATCTCGGGAGTGGTTGTACCGCAAGATTTCGTTGTATTTCTCGGTCAGCATCAAAATATAAGTTTGGGAAGTGAAACTGTTCCCGCTTTTTCATAGTTCACGTCTAGTAAGCTTTCGTCTAGATAACCTTATATAGTAACGCCTATCTGAAGATTCGCTACCAAAACAGGAAGGAATTGAGTCCAACCTTAACCATCCTCAAGGAACTCCATTCAAGACTCGGCTCCGGCAGGATTTTATCTTCTACCCCCAAAGTCTTAAGGGGGAGACTTCCCGTCAGTTGCCGAATGCCTGTCATCCAATCGTATCTATTAGTCCAACGATTTTCAGCTTTGAAGAGAAGCCGGCAGTACCTATTACATAACATAGTTTCGTGGAACCTGTTTTTCTCCTGAACCATAACCTTGATTATAAGTTAACTTTGCTGGAAAGCGTAGAAAGAAGTGTCTGTGAAGTGTGAGTGCAATGTCATTTGTCATCCACCACGCCACCCCGTCCCGAAGGATGCACACAACTTTCTTATTTGACTACATAGTACCCTGCAGGTTCCAGATATTCTCCGCTCACTGGGGTGGGATGAGGGGACGGGAACTTCGGAAGGGTTATTAAAGATCTGAGATCTCAGATCTGCCGTTTTGACTTTAAAACTGTAAATTGAAACACAATTTCTATATTACGTATAAATCATATAGTGTTTTGACCCTGTAATATCATTGTTTTCATTAAGTAATCAATAACAATAAGGATAAAGACCCCTCTTCGTAATCCTTTCTCAATATACACTTGAGACGCAGCCGCCCCAATTGGTTAAATGAAATTGATTAAGTACAACGCTATTTACATCAAGCTTCATCCCTTCATCTCTTCAGCGTGAAAAGGCGTACGGAGAAAGGCTCGGAACGAGCTGGTAGCTTTTCATTCCTGGTGGCAACGGATGCATGTCATATTCTGCAAGTGAAGGGAAAGAACGTCACTTATCACTTACAGGCTTACCCCTCCAACCTCTAATGGGATTTCGTGAGATCCGACTGGACTCCTCCATCCCATCACCCTGCACTGCATACTTACTTGTGTACAGACAGCCCAAGTTCTTGCCAGTATTAACCGGGAACCCCTGCTTAATACACGTGGAATACGAATGATCTGGTCAATAAGGCTGTCAAAAACAGAATCTGACAGAATCCACACTCTCCAATCATTGAGACTTTGCATAAATAGCCTTACAATCTGTCTGTGATAATTGGTTTTGTGCTTCTTCGCCCATCTAGGTTTCATTGGACAGTGTAGTTGATAAAGAAGTTCAAGGGGTTTCCACAAAATACCCTCTCAAAGATGTACCCTGAGTAAGTCCTAGAGGATGAGTTCAAAATTAGCAAGAAACCATAGGCCAGGACTACGTAAATAAAGGGTTTCTTTCCAGGTTCTCCAAAAGCCATTTTACGCCACCTAATACCAACACTCAATCGCCCCCAACCTGTCCCAGCAAACCGAACTTTTCCAAAGCCACAGCCCAAAAGAGAAACGCCACCCACTCAAAAGGGTATCCAGCTCTGATGAATCACATTCTCAGTCTCACAAAAAGACCTTCGCAGGTCAGGAATTTCAAACCTGACCCCCACACCCCCCAGAGTTTGAGCGGTAAGGAATAAGAAACACAATAATGGAAATGAGGAAAAAGGGAAAAGATCAGTACAACTACACACAAACCGACATTCCTATTCGCCTCATAAACATGTAATTCCAGAAGACTGAGACATGCAGGTGATTTTCGCCAAAATTCGTTGTACAAGCCCCAATATTTCAAACGTTGTCACGGCTTCGAGTTCCGAGATATGGGATGAAGAGAAGGGAGAAACGCACCAGCCCAAGTAGAATGTGCATATCAAGAAATGATATGAAGTCTCTACCAGAAATGATATACGGACTTATCATTGCAAAAGATTTGAGTCCAGTATGAGATCTCCTTCAGAGGTAAGTCCTCAGTTATCCAACAAGGAGCCTGAGTAGTTGATTATTCTTTTAACACACGCTGAGCATAGAAGCTAATAAATTCATTATTTGCTCAAAGAGATCAAACACTATTAAACCACAGGAACCACAGTAAAGTTATCCCAGCATCAGACAAGTCGATGTAACGAAATCCAATGTCGAGTGTACTTGAAAAACATAGGCCGTCCTGCTTTAAAAATCTGTCATACCTGAAAGCCTTGAGTAAGCTAAGAGGGATTAGACGAACTAATGTCTTTTCTGTAGTGCTTATTCCGACCCATCTCACCTTATAGATCTATATATACTAAAAAACAGAAAACAGTCTGGTACTTACATCTACCCAACCCAAGAATTTCCCAATGCGGAGTATATCTCACTCATCAAAACATCAACCAAGCAAACCACACGTATTCGTAACTCAAAAACTTGGTATTCGCGCCCATTGCTTCTGCCGCCTTACATTTATTTACGCGAGCACAAGTGGAATCCAATCGACGGAGAATCGGACTCGGAGCTTAGGGGAATTTGATGGAGAATGTCTCACTCGCACTGCGGCTCCACCGAACTATAGACTTGTCATTAAGACGATCATATGAACACAAATAAGTTTAGGAAATCCGGCGTCTTAGTGGGCGATTAGTTTATATATATATATATATATATAGATTAGATGATAAAGTCGCTATAAGATCATGGAAAATATAGCAAGCAGCCTTCGGAAAATTCCCATTGGACCGACCACCAAATTCTGCGAGGAACAAAACGGTGATATCTGTAGATTGATTCTTGTGTAGCAAGAAATGTCAGGAATAAATTGAATGATCATTTGGTCATTCAGATCTGCCGATAGAAGGTGTTGGAGAATTGATTCAAATGATATGCCAGCTTGGGAACGATATGTGGGCAGACGGGTCCTATGGTCAGCTGGCTTGTTGAAAATTCCATACATACGCAACCAACCATGTTGGAAATGGTTCACTGATTCAGGTATATCAGTATGAAATTGACCTACAATCTCTGCACTTCTTCTGAGGTGCGATCCAGCCACATTGGCGGGAAGCCACATTCAACGAGGGGCTTAATAGTTTCGATAGATTTACGAGTCAAATATCCACCAACGCAGCCACAGAACACGGCATTGAAAATTGCTATGGGTCAAATGGCGTATGAGCTCATCAAACCCGTTCGATAATCGCTCAACGGTTTACGATCTGAGGTCGTGAATCAATCCTCCCCAAAACCCCATCTACCGCATGAGTAAGTAAGTATATCCTTGCCCGGGGGGGAAAGAACAGACTGAATCATGATCCCCGCATGCAGTGCGTATAAGAAAACCAGGTTTGAGCTACAGAAAAAAGCGGCCCACGGCGCGTAATGCCGGTTTTGTAGTTTCCAGTTGTTGCCAAATGTGCAGAAGGACGAGTTTGCAATAGAGCACAATGCAAATTAAACGTGAGCACAACTGCATGGGTGCCGAATATGGGCAAGGCCGGGGTCGGCAGTGATCTTCAGCATCGGTCTCCGTTCGCTACCAAAATTTCCTAAACTTAGGATCGACGTACGGCCGCTGGAGGACGACGCTTTGCCCTTAACCAGGAAGCCGGATAGTTTTGTAATAAAATTAATGGGCCTGAGTTGTTCGGCGCCTCGTCCTTCGGCTCCCATCCCGAGCATGCCATCAGTACTCTAGTACTGTGGCTCAACCCGGACGCGGACGCGGGATGTCATGTCATCTGAAAGTCAATTGTGCTGCACGCAATGCCGCACCTGCACCGCACCAGAGCGCAGACAGAGCGCAGCTAATGCCTCATCTGTAAAATAAAAATAGTTGACATTTCTGAGTTGACGTCAAGCCGTAGACTTGAGCTCTCATCTCAGTTCTTTTGCGGGTGTAAAAGCACAGCGCGGCAAATGCCCTGTTTTGTTCGGTCAGTATTGATCGAGTGCATAAAATTACGCACAGAAGCTCGGGAAACATCGGAGACATTCTTGTGACATCTGGTCAGTGGTCAGCAGCCAGCTCGAGCTCAGAAGGGGCTCGTGTTGAAATATTTCTCCGCGACAAATGAATCTTTATGCCTTCTCAGAGCCTTGTACTCGAGTACTCTCCCCCGCATTCACCCACAATCAAGTCTCATATACTCTACCAAGTATACTTTATAATTCAAGGGGCCGATTGGGCCAGCGACTCGAAATGAAACTCTTTCTTCTAGTCATCCCACGTTCAATATCGTCAGACAAAGTCCTTCCCCGAAGCGAAATATTACGGAGGTGTCATTCGGACAAATTAACATGTAACGCATCTTGAGCAGATGATAGTCGTTCTGAATTTTCCGGTCGGCACCCATAAAGAGTGGTTCCTGTCCAAATAAAGTTAACCGATGCGGCAAGCTCTCCAATGTGGCAGGGCAGGGTCGAGATACAGCCAAATACCGGTAGACGCATCGTATAAATATGAACTCATCTCAATATCAAACTTTGGTCGCTGCGTTCTTTACATGTGTTACGTAGTACCAGCTCGTGAAAGCTCTAGGACTTCGCACCCCACGTTGTTGACACAGCGTAAAAAGGGGCTCGCTAATGTCAGGTGTGAATTGTATACTGATAGCCTTCTGCTGGTGATACCCGAGGGAGACAATGCTCCTGGAAGCCGATGCATAACAAACGAATCACCGTATCTATATGATGATTAACATATTAGCTAGGAGACCTCACGGGTAGGGCCACCCAGCTCTCCGCTCTCGCGATCGCGATCAATAGCGTCTAATAATTGTCCGATCCGCGCAACACTGCAACAGGGACTCTGGATTTCATGGACGGGAAATTGTTGAAAATTGCGGAACAAATCGAGGTCGAGCTCAGAACGGTCTCAGATGTTGCCATGGTTGTCTTCGCTTGTTCAAAAAGCTTCCGCGGAGTGACAAGTCGTACTGGAGTCAGAGCCTTGACTTAGAAATGTATTTTATCTCAAAATTCAAGAGGTTTCAAAGGTTGAAGTACGAATCCACTCAACTGAGGATTTGGTGCCATTCGTCAGAACGGATCTCATGGGTCATATAGCCCATTTGGGTTGAGAGCATGCAGCCTTGTGGGAGCTTTCCAATGACCAGAAAAAATCAAAATTTGGTCTGGAGAGATTCAATCAATTCGAGCGAGATGACCAACCACATCACCATACCAGGATAAATATGTGCGTGCGCCTGGTGAACGAGTGGACCGAGTGGTCCCGAATGCATAAAGTCCGAGCCCAGCCGCTCACATCCTTGTTAAAACACCCTGACGTCCACTTTTCAGTGAGAATGGCATGCAGCATGCTGATGGCCAAATCTATCAGAGTCCCTGAATTTTAGGGGTCCAAATATTTAGAGACAGGAACCAATAGAATCTACGTAACGTGGAGAGTTCAGATCTGACCGTGAATTATCAGACGAACTATTGACAGGCTATTTGGATATTTGGATATCCCACTCGGCTGAGGATTGGAGAATATGGAGAACCGAAAACGTCGATCCGAACGACACAAGTTTTCTACTGTACGTCTATCGTCTCGAATTTCGAAACTGCGTCCGCCGAAGAGCCGGTTGTGTCGCGTTATTTGGGGTTTTAGCGAAGTGTGTTTTTGCTGAGATACGAAGTACCTCGGCTTTTGAGAGAGTCTGAAGGATTGGCTGATGATCTGGCCTCAACCAATTACTCGAGTACACCATAAGCAATGTTCGGAGTAGGTACTGTGAGGTACACCCAAATATAATTATCCTAGGATACCGACCCCCCCTACCAGTAACACAAGTATGTGGCAGCTTCTTTAGCCCAGGTGCAGAGCCTCCCCGCGGCTCAACGTTTATGCTTGAGTACCAAATGATCTTCTTGTCTCGGGTATGATACCGGAAAATAGGCGCATTGTCTTTGGCGTGGCCCATCGTCCATTGAAAATCACCATGATTCCATGAACACCATGGAGAGTTCTCTTGAATTCTTGAGAGATGATAGATACTTGGAGGTGTTCCTGCCCCACATGTTCACGTCGGCATTGATGCAGTACCTACAGTAGCGTGTACCGTACAAGTTTAGTTCACCACTGAACCAAATATTGAGTGACTTTGGATTCGCTGCACACTGCACGCTGTATGTCGTGCACAGATAGGAATGAATAAGAGTTAATAGGTAGCGAATTTAGAGCGTGGGAGGAAGCGTGGGAGGCTTGAAGGGAACACAGACTCGACTGGGTCGGAATACACAACTGCTGTACTACCTCGTTCTTTCAGCGTGTCATTTGTGGTTCCAGACGTGCTGGCGAGAACATGCTGCTGGCACTCTGTACGATGGGATCGCAGATTTGCAACATGACTGGAGATTGGACAGGGCGAAGTGTCCATGGTGCTGCCAGGCCTTCTTAAAATTTGAGATGCCGGTCGTCGATCGTTGTACCTTTTGCAAACCAGGGCAACACCAGTCGAGACGAAGGGCGAAGTGGTTGGATGACGAGCTTTTTTCTAGTAAGAAGGGTTTGGTATCAAAATTCAATACTCGAGTACTCCGTACTTCGTATGTTGTTCATTGAGGCGGCTCGTGATGCTCGTGGTCCCCTGCTTACGACCTCTCGTGAGTCGCCAGTCTCCAGGGCCCAGAGCGGTGTCCGATCAGAAACGTTGGGGCCATCCGCCATCTCCCTTGCCATGCTTACGCTGCATCTGCACCTGAATCGGGACGAGGTGGTTCGCCGTTCACGAGACTTGGACCACTTCGTGGGGTGGGCAAATCCCATCCGAATTCGAGGCCGCCAGTGCCCACCACAGGACAGGCTGCTGTCGTGCTCTTTCGTTGCCGCCGATCCCTAATCTGGGTTCTGGATTGATACTGAATCTGGAATCTGCAAGCGCCCGTCGCAATGTTGACTGGGAAACGAGAGGCTCGAGCAAAACAAGACCACACCATAACCGCTGCTGCTCATGAAAATGGAAATGGGGAATGGAAGGTCGAGGCAGCGAGGTGAGGTGTGAGGTAGGAAGACACCTGCAAATGGGAATGATCGCGAGCACGACCCTTGCACTCACATGAAGTTCAGATGAGAGATCGCCCGACTGGTCGGACGTTGCTTTCCTGAACGTTAGATATCGGACCTTGAACCCCGACCTCTCCAAGTCAAGCTTTCAACTCGACCGTTCGCATTGCGTACAAATTACGCTGTCATAATTTATCTTCCGCGTGAATGAGACAGATGGTGGTGATCTCTTTCTTTTGGTGCATGTATGGTGTTATTTTGGGCAATATGTTGGCGTGGAAATTAAGGATGCGCGAAGTATATCCTCGTATTTTCTTGGTGTTGTAGGAGTTGCATTGTGAGTGGACGTGGACGTGGATTGATTTGCATGGCCGAGGTTGTCCCTCCTCTCCCCTAAAATTGGCGAGCCAGCAACCATCACCCCCTGACGACATCAACAACTCCAAACTCCAAACCCCAAACTCCAAACCCCAAACCCCAAACGCTCGACTTTAAGACTGAAATGGAGTCATGAATGGGAAAACAGAACTGCATGTTTTGTGAACGCCGGCTACCAAGATCTCCACAGCAGCACGCCATATGGCTTGGGAATTCGAGTAAGGTGTTTGTTCGCCAGAACGGATCGTCTCTTTCAACCGGGACAGACGCGGGCGCATGAATTACGCTCGATACTCAACCAAGTTTTATTATCCAGCCATCTGTGATGGTACCTGAATGGAATACAAAGGGTGTAATGGACGGCATATAGCGCTTGATGGCAATAACGAGTGCATTATGGCCCACCATCCTCTCATCTCTGTAGTAGGGGACTACATCATGAACCACGGAATCTAAACTGCCTGGCTCTCAGAGTGTTGGAAATGATGCAGCTCTTTTACCAAGAATCGGAGGGCAAAAATTGAAATATTTTCTAACATTGCCTGTGATTGCCCACAATCAAGCTGTGCAAAGCGGTCTGGTTTGCCAACGTCCGGGACCCCACGATTCTTCTTTAGCGAGCATTGATATATAATCATTATAAACTCTATCGGGCGTTTCTTTTCTGGGTTGCGCAGAGTTCAGTTTGACTTTGGTTTCTCTTTGATTTGGTTGCTCGCATTTTCTCGCTCTTCCCTTTATCTCAATTCAATCACTTATATTCCTACCTATACGCAGCTGTTGTATACAACTGTATACAAAGCGTACCTCCTACTCGGTCAATTCAAGTCAAGTCGACGCAGGATTCCCCTCCCCCACACTTCTTTGCACGGCGAACCCAGGCCCGACCACGAACACGCTCGAGCGCTGAGCGAGTGCGAGTGGCCTGCCTCCACATCTGAGATATTGCCCGACGGAGATTACCTGGGGGGCATCGACAATTCTCCTGGGACTCCACTCACCTCTACGACAGCCATTGATGCGAGCATACCCACGGTCAGGCACGGCATTTACTTCGAAGTATTTTGAGACGTATCTTTTCTGCTTCTGCAAACGTTTTGCTAAGGTATACTACCTTGACCCCAGAGATCATCAACTATTATTGTACGTGTCCGGAAACTCCTCTTGGGTCAGCTTTTTCCTCTGTCAGACAACATGGTATCAGTGTATCACACGTAGTTCACGCCTGTGTACCACGTCTTTTCCATTATTGTCACCGTGCCAACCTGTCTCTCCCGCTCCCCAGCATGCTTCTTCCATCAGGTGTTCGGCGTGCGTTCGCAGCTGTGGCGCGGTGTGGGTCCTGCTGTATGGTAGATAGGTAGAGTACAGTACAGTACAGTCCAGTACCTACCTAGCCTTTCTCTTGCAGCGCAGTGCAGTGCATTGCAGCAGGAGGCCAGTTATTGGGGGCGGTAGGGCTTGCACTTGCACTTCCACTCGAGCTGCAGACGGTACATCTCCCTCCATCGGCCAGTGGTCTCCAGGCTTCACACATAACTTCGACGGAGAAAGAGGGTTTGCGGTCCGCATGTCGTCGCTTGTGGTTGACGTTGACTGCCCGGCGCAAATCGCAAATGGCGCCTGTTCTATTCCTCGAAGTTGGTTGACGTTGGACTCGCTTGGAGCCGAAAAGGGCGACTCTCGAGTCCACTCAGCACCCGAAGAGTAAGACACCGTCTGTCACGTCACGAATTGAGGAAGATGCGTTTCTCCACAAATCGCATGGCATGGGGAACGCGACGAGCAGACGAGCAGACGAGCAGACGGGATGGGATGACAGGACAGGTAATTCATGCTGCTGTCGCTGTTTCTGTCCGCTGGTTTCCCACTGCGCAATCGTCTCGCTCTTTTTTCCCCGTCGCACGCACCGCAAATGTCCAAATTCAAGAGCTGCATCAGATTTCAGGATATTTCAGGAACAACTCTGAATCTCGGAGACCTAAACTAAAGTTTCGCAGGGATGGGCTCGTAGGTTTTTGCGGACTGAAGATCAACTCTTGACCAGCACCAGCACGGCCGCGGAAACCTAGCACTTGGCGAGCCCCCGGACACCTGCCACCTACCCGAACGGCGCTTTCCCATCCCTGAACCAAGGAAGGGGACCAGGTCGAGAAGAGTTGGAGTCAAGGACGTGATCTTCAACCTTCGACCAAACACTATCCACATCTCGTTGAGCTCGTTCAGCGGCGACTTGGTACTTGGACTTCGAGCGAGTCTTGGTGCTCCTCTTTCCCGAACATTGGGGATCTTTCAGAGTTCTAACGGGAGCGCTCCACTATCAGCTTCTTGACGGCACCTGTTTTCTTCCTATTTCCCGCCCGGTTTACAAGCACACGCTTACCGCACGAGCATCCTATCACAATCTACAAAAGTCTCTAACTCTTCAATAAAAGTCTTCAATAGTCGGTCGTGTGGTGGCTGCATATACGACGGTGATAGTAATAGCAATAGCAGCTCCTCGCTCCTCGCTCGCCTATTTATCAGGGCTGTATTGACAACCCTGTGAGAATTTTGGAAAGCTTCTAATACCTCCAATTGGAATTTGCTTTCATGCTCCCCCTCTCCTCTCGGACTTGTCCTAATTCACCAGATACACAAGCAAATAGCATAGCTTCATGAGCCTTTCACTTTCAAGTTCTCGGAGACTTTTCGCTATCAATCACCCACAACCAAGACACAAGACAGCCTCCGCTCCTCTCCGACATTCCTGGTTCAAACACCACGCTCACCAGGCTTTCGGAACTCTCGAATTGCCCATGATCCAAGAACCGTTGCCGCTCCTGGCCATTCCCATCGTCATCTATATTTCCCACATTAAAATACTCCGTACTTTAATTTTGCCAGGTCGTCCATCCCATCATTATCCTGGCCTTTGCGGCCCCTGCTCCAATTCCCCTGGCAGACCGTTTCACATCGACCAGCCTACGCTGACTTGCACTCCCAATTCATCTTCCGCCCCGCCCTGCTCATCCCAGTTCTCCCACGCGGATTTCACTATCTGTGGACTCCACTAAGGCCCGGAACCAGCATCCACACCAGAAAAGCCCCTCCATCAGTGACATCCACCACTTTCACCCCCCTTCCTCCCCCCCTATGCACAAGCCAACGCCAACGCCGACTCCCTGAAGACTCCCCTGTCCCTGCCACGGCGAAAAAGAGACTCCCCCATCTGGTTTAACCTTGCCCTGCCTTTCCGACCCGTACCACACTTTAAACACCCCTCCGCCGTGGCCTTGCCTTGCCTGGCCAGGTGTGCACGATTCCAGAAGCGCAAATATCCTGGCGACTTTTCTGTTGCTTTCTTAACCTCACTTTCACTTCCTTCCAAAACTTTCAGATTCATCGAAAGGGCAAAGCCAATCGTGTGTGTACAATCTTCCCAAGTGAAGCGTGTGAGAGGATATTGTCCACAGTGGAGACACCCCTTTCCAGCCCTCAACAACCTTCACCCACTTCCACTCTCTTGTAGCCATTCCATAACCTTCACATTAGACAAACATCACAGACGTTGCACTCTCCGAAAACTGTTCTTCATTTGACGCTCACCACGCACGCTAGTCTCTCGCGAACATATCGTAGCTGCCGTATTACCTGCGGTACATGGTCTGCCCGAGCATTACCTCAGTCGTGGTAGGACAAGCTTTTTCAACCATCTGAGAAGTACTCCGTACATTCGAAGACGCTAGGATCCTGGGTCGACATCTTGGAACACCCGTCAGAATTCCCCCCTCACCACACTCGTGGGCCCCACGAGTCAAATCTCTTCTGTATTGACCCTTGAAGAGGACGCCAAAGGTTAGAGGTCAGTCCAATTCTTAAACCCCTCCTTCCGCCCTTGATTTACTGAGAAATTTTTAGATCTTCTTATACACCCTCAACCAAGAACCATTCGACCCATTTAGGAATTCTAAAGGAGCTTCGAACAGACTAGCTGGGAATGAGAGAATCAAGAGACAGTCTTTGAGAAAGAAAACTCCTAGCCGACCAGGACACTTGCTCCTGCCAGACCGAGCTCAAGCTCCCTGGATAAACGACCCCACCATTAGTCTATCATTTCCATGCAATCTTCAACAACACATCTCGAAATTCTTCACAGCCCCCTCGGCGAACGTCGAGGAAAATCAGACCTGGCGCGGTTTTCTCTGGATTCGAGTTGGGCCAGAGCGGTGTCCGACAGTGCTCGCTCAAGGGCATACCCCTCTCCGCCCATGTCAGGATCTCCGCCTCTTCCACCCAGACATAACCCTGATTCCGGTAATCGAGGTCATGGTAGCTATGGATCAAGTGGGCAGGAAGTGTATCAAGCAATCCAGACTCCACCATTAAGAACATATCATCAAGAAAGCCATTCTCATCAAACATATACACCTCAAGCTCGAATGGATGAGAGTCCTTCAATGCCGCTTTCGTATCAACAGAGACCACCACCGCCACTGGCACCGCAAATGTACCATCAGCCACCTCATCCCTATCCACAGCATCATACGCAACCTCCAGCGCCATTTTCGGCACCGGAGAGACCACCAACCGGAAAAACGCCCGACTTTGTCTCTCCTAAGGCATCAAGGAAGACTAAAGGCCATGTTGCATCGGCGTGTGTACCATGCAAAAGGGCGCATCTTAGGCAAGTCTCTAGCGAATGTTTTACATGGTGGAGTCGAAGCTAACCAACTGCAGGTGTGACGGTATGTCTGTTTCAACTTTTGTCGAGATTCTATATTGCTTTTCCCTCCCGAGCATTCCTCAATTGGAACCGTCGTTTTTTTGCTTCTTGAGTATCTGGCGAATCGGAGTTTTGAGCCACGATTTCATTGGAGTAACACGGCAGCCCGTGATTCAGCCATCATCGTAGTTGAATGATGATTATTTCTCTACCCCGCTCAAACGAGTCTCAAGAGTCATGATCCGTCTTCTTCGGGCATTGTTGTCGTTAAATTGCTCTTGTTTCCAGTCTTTTCAACATGGCGGCTGAAAAAGTCACTGTGGGGAAGGGTACCCGAAGCTTAGTAGCTCATGGGTGTGAGCCGATTCGTTGATCCAACAACAGGTGAGGTTGTTTAGCGATATTTCAAGGAAGCAGCTGTTGCACTATCATCTGTTGTCTATTTTTATTCACCCAAACCAACTTTGATTGTCGGCCGAGACGTGCGTTTGTCGAGGCTTGACCTGTCATGACTGCAGGCGAGTTTCCGCTTTGGGTCTGTTGGCTTCAAGGAACACCAGAAGCTCCGGACGTCAGTTGTGGCAGGTAAACTTTCACAGGCCTTCAAAAATTTGTCTGGTGGTTGAAACCTTGGCGCGAAAGAGTCGGTCGCATAACTATCCGTCATTAAAAATAGTCTTTTGATTCGGCCCCGCGTTTCAGCCGGGTCCAAATATCTATTTTTTATGGCGGGGTAGCTTGTTGAAGATCCGAATCGGTTTGATCGTTTAGTTTATACGATACGATGTTGCTTGTTTTGAGGAAAGGAAAACTCACTGACGTTTGGTTATAGCTCAGCGACCGTGCTCTCGATGCACAACAAACGGCAAGGAAGACGCTTGTGTTGACGTACAACACAAGAAGAGGGGACGACCTCGACTGAGAGATGAGAGGGAGCAACGGCTCGGATATGAGTCTATGTCTGGGTCTGGGTCGGGATATCCTCACCCGTCTGAGAGTGGAATGAGACGTCCTTTGTCGATGTACATTTCGGGAAGTGCATCCATGAATACGGACTTTGGTGAGTCGCTTCATAGAACTGGCTCGTATAGGGTTCTGAAATCGCAAGGTGCCCCAATTTTACCACGACACCTGGATTATGCTTCAGCCGCGGATGCAAACATATCTAGTCCGTACATGATGGCAGCGCCTCCGCCTAGGATGCCGCTACAAGAACCACCTTGCGCTTATCTCACGATGAAGATGCAAGTTGCGAAGGCTACATCAAGCTTCAACGATATGATCGGTCTGCCGGGAGGGGTACTGTGGAAGAATTTCCAGGATCTTGTTCTTGGGAACGAGCGGGAAAAGGTGGCGCAACTCCAACGGATTCTTGAGGATGAACGACGACAGCGCGAACCGCAATACCTTCCACCAATATCTTCTAATAATGACGAAGAGAGAGTTATTCAGTCTGTTGGCTTTGGTCCCGAGGTGGCTGGGCAGTTGCGATTCGATCATAGCGAGATTTTTGCTCTTCCGGTTCCGGCACCTGATGGATCGCAAAGAACTTTCCAAGCGAGGTTTGGCTTAGGAAAGAGAGAATCAACGTACTTCATCGCCATGGTCATTCAAATACCAACTCCAACACCAATGACCCCGCAATCATTTCAACAATCTTCACTGTCATCCCCATACTCAAGAGATACTTACTCCCGGGGATCCTCCTCCACTCAATATGAATACAATCCGCCACAACAATCCTACTCCTCGACCCAAGCACAATCTCATTTCATGGGCAGTCCAGGTTATGGGGACCCTCGAGAACAAATGACCTTTAGAGGGCCGATGCAAGGGCTCGGACAAGTGCCACTTACTCCTAACCCTCCGTCGTCAATAAACATGTCCCCATATTCCCAACAGCAGCCACTACCGTCAAGGCCAGACTACTCCCATAGCCAGATTCCCTATCAAACGCCCCGAAGCGAGTTGCCCCAGACACAACCAGCGCGACAACATGATCTTCAACTCCCGCCTATACGAGACCAACGTGGTGAGGCCTCTTCGACGGAAGTAGCGCGACGGAGGGACGATCGTAGCAATCGTGTTGATATTGGTGGCCTCTTGGAAAACCCGAGGGGTTCTCGGGATCAGTGAGCGAGCAGCTTTAATCTTCTACCCGTGAGGACGATGCGAAATATATCAAACGCCAGTAACAGGTGTCGACACCATGTGCTACTGAAGTCCAAAGGATGAATCCTTTAAGCCGGTTAGATCCCTGGTATATCATGGGTGACGGTGCCACAAGAAAGTAAGCATCTCGCTGCCTCAGTCAGCCTCGATTGAGCTGGGCTGAGTTCGTGTGCATGACCGAAGTTCCGAGATGAGGAATTTCTAAGGGGGAGCGTGGTGGAAGCCCGTTCGTTGTGGATGAGGCGTTCCTCTGACCATATCAAATCATTTCGCTTTCTTGTAACATACTTGATGGACCTTTCTTGGAAGGGTCCTCTCTTCTTTTCCTATCTCTCAAGATACCACCTCTGTAATGTACAATATCGTTTGGCCATTTTCTCTACGTTTCTTTTTTTTTGGTTGGCTGTTTCGGGGTTGTAATTTGACAATCAATCATAGCGATTTGTCCCCTTTTCTTCATCGCGTGTTTCTTTTTGTTGCATCTTTCTTCCATAATTGGGGAGTATTGGGTTGTTGGGTCGAGAGGAAGGCGAAGAGGTGTTGTGGCTGTATGGATGGGATGTACGATATATATTCATGGGATCTATGATGAGAATGGAGAATGAACATAAGATAGGGAAGTGAAGTAAATGAATGATATTTTGTAGTTGATGGAATCTTCGTCGTATTTGTTGTGTTTGTTGAGTGAAGTGAGGTAGGTACGATGTCAGAATTTAGTTCCTCTGCGTTTGCCCACTAGCTTTGTAGCTTAGCGTTGAATACTACGTGGAGGTAAAGGTAATCTCGGGTGGGAACCTTGGATATCCGGGGCTTAGGTTGGGTTTGTTATACTATAGTATAGTATGATATTACCATGCACCGATTAACTGACTGGATTTTTGTTGAGCTCTTAGGTCTTGGTCGTGGGGCGAAGATTTGTAGATGATAAGAGGGAGGGAATGGAACTGGGAGGTTGAATCTGGATTCTGGATAGGGTTTTTCCTGGATTGATTTTTCCGGTAGTTGGAATTAATGGTTGGTGCGGTCAAGTGCCGTGTGATGGCACCCACCTGTGACGTATGATTTAGGTTGCGGCCAGCCGTTTCTTCCAGTTTGGTGTTCTGTAGCGTACCGAAAAGGTGGTAGCTCGAAAGTTTAAAGTTTGATGGCAAACTTGCTCGGGGCGAGTGGGTTTGAAGATTCCAGATGTGGTTCCACTTTGAAGTTGGAGTTCGGGTTGGAGTGGGGGGGAGCTGGAAAAGGGGAGAAGGATTCATGTTGGGTCTTTGCTTGGGCCGCTTGCGAGATGCTGTCACTATCACAGTCGTGCAAGCAAACAATTGGAGAGGAGGGGCGGGGACGCAGAGATGCGATCAAGTCCATCATTTCTCGGTACCAATATTTTCACCTGCAATTATTTGTCCACACGTACGTAGAGTGGGATTTACGGAATTCTTTCTCCCTTCTTCCTTCTTGTTTTGATTCTTTCTCCAACTCGGTTGGAAAAGATTCAACCGAGCTTCCCACCGAACTTCTACTCCTTTTTTGTTTGTTTATTTGCTTTTCTTCCAGTACCCCTATCTTGATTCTTGCTTACTTACTTACCAACATGATATGATATGATATGACACATCATATGTTAGCTGATGTTATGTTATCATACAAAAAATGCTCTGCTCATATTATATTATATTACTTTATATCCCAAGGGTTATGAGAGAGAGCTATACTTTTCGTTGCCTGACGATAAGGTTTTAGTCGTGATAATACCCTTGATCGTTCAAGCTGCGGGTGGGAATGAGGAATATTCTCCGATTCGAGTTTGCGTTTATTTATCTTCCGATGCTGACGCGGGTTCCATCACGTGAGGCGTTGAAGAGGAAATGTTGAGGGTGGGGTTAGTGATATCCTCTGTTGGTCTCCTAGAAGTTGCAGAAATTCATCGTAAGTTGATTCATTTTATTTCAGTACTAAATTTGTTTTAGGACTAGTGATCAAATTGTTCCTGAATAATTACTTGATTTTTTATTGTTATCTGAAAACGATAGAATAACCAACTGATTTGGATTAAGATACGTTGATGAAAAGTTATTCACTACTTTAACACTTCTCCTATCCACCGGGAGCATGGCATGGGTATCTTTTTCATACCCGAGAAATCTATTTATAACTATGCGAATGTGACGGATGGGGAGGATGGAGAGCAGAGGATGGAGAGGGGTCGCTAACCCCTCTTTTGTTGTTAGTGCGGGGAAGTGGGACTCGAGAGCTCTCATTTCTCCTCGTACTCGAGTATTTAAGAATGAATGAAAGAATGAATGGGACTTCTGCTTGTTGCTTCATATCAGTTTTCGTCTTGAAGTTTTATATCGCATCTGTTTTTTGTTTGACTGATCGAATTGTTTGGCTTCAAGGACGAATCAAGTCGAGTGGTTCCCAGAGCAGTTCATGAGCGTCAGTTGTTATTCTCTACACCACTCTTGGAAACCCGGAAACAACATCCGACCGTTTTCTATCGAGCATGAGTTTGTGACGCTTAAGTCTTCAGTTTTTATTATTACTTTACGATCTTGGTTAAAGAAATCCAAATCAAGGTCGTTGCTCGACAACTTTTCGACAAACAAAGATTCCAAAATCGAAGCAATCCTATCCGAATCCCAACACTTCTAAAAAGACTGTACCTCACCTCCTCTTTAAAACTTTCACAGGCGGAGTTCAGAGCCAAAGGTTAAGCCCCTAATAAACAACGAACTCTCATCAAAAAGAGTCCCCAAATCACAATCCAAAAATCCAAAAACAATGTCCAAACAAGCCCCCACAACCACACAACCCCAACAACAATACGCCCGAATCCCCCTCCAATCCTTCACCCTCCCCACCTTTCCCCCAGAAACTCTCACAAACCCCAAAGTAGCGCATCTAATCCTAACCTCCGACATCCCACTCTCCTCCTACGCCGAACTACTATCTCGACCTTTCACCATCCCTCCCTTACCATCCTCAATAACATCCCTAACACTCGAGTCCTTCGCCTTAGGCTATCCCCAAGGATTCCTACCCATCTTAGCAGCAAGATTGAAAGGGGTGAAACGCCTGGTTGTATTCGAACAAGTCTTTGGAGCAACAGAATTGGAGAATGACGAGGCGGTGAACTTTGTGGAGGAGTTCAAGGAGGTGAGGGAAGTTCATTTCCTGGGTGTTTTGATGGCTAAGGGGGTCATGCGACGGATTTCTGAGGCGTTTGGAAAGAAATTGGAGTTTGTGGAGATTTCTTATACGTATCGTGTTAAGCAGGTTGATTTACTGCCTGAGATTGGGGATTTTGAGGGATTGGTGAGGGAGGGGATTAAGGGGTTGAGGATTGCTATGATTGATGCTTCTCCCGAACCGAATCCGGAAGTGGAAGAAGGAAAAGAGAAGGAGGAAATGGGGAGAGAGGAGATGGGTATTCTTCCACCTCTGCAATCGGGTGTGGCGGTGCGCTCGCTACTTGACAAGATCTTGGCCTTGGAGACACTAATCCTTCTCGATCTCACTTTCTTCCCTATCTCTACCTCCTCTCTCCTCGAAATTCTCACCACTTGCAAAACTCTTAAGGTGCTGAGTGTCACTCTGATACTTGAAACATCCTGGGAACATGTTTTTGAACTATTACGAGGGAAGGTAGGGACAGTTGAGAACTTGGAAATCGTCGGGTATCCTGGGGATGAGGAGGTAGCTGAAAGACTTAAAAGTGGTGGGGGGGAAGGAGAGTCGTGGTTGAAGGAAAGCTGGGTTAAGAATTTGGGGGCAGTGGATGGTGTCCGTATTAGTGTTAATATTTTGAGGACCAGAGGGGAGGAATGGAGGGAAGTGAAAGAGAGTTTGGTTAAAGTGTGAGAATTTGGGTCATGGGTTGAGAGTGTGTAGTAGGTAGTGGTCTAAAGGTCAGATGGCATGAAATAAAGCAGCTAATATATTTCTCCCCCCTGAAAGGTGTTGTATTTTGATTCTTATTAATCTTTTTTTATAAGCAGAGATCAATACATTCTCAAGCTCCCCTGAAAATAGTCAGTAGAGATACGTCCCGATTGTAAGTTTATCTTTGCGAAACATATCTATCTAGCTGGGTTCGCCTAATTAAAGTACCCCTACATGTCAAAACGCTCAAGAACTCAATGTCACGACTTGTGAGTTCAATCCCATAACAGACTTTTCACCATATATAAATCTGTTGTTTTTTACATATCTACTCCATCATAAACTCCGTCCAAGTTAAGCATCCCACATTAGGCCACCAGTGCTACAGGAACTGCACCATTTGCCAATTTCAGGTTCTTGTAAGATTACCCCCCAACGAATTAAGTCATACTCACCTCACCATACTCTCTCTACCCACCACCAGATTACCCATATATCTCACAGTGATTCACTATGCACCAAGAAAAAGGATACCCCGTCAATTATTGTATTTACTCGCTTAATTCTGCACCCCCTGCTTACTTGCACCAATAAGAAAACAACCAAAGCCAGAATGAACGAACCAAAGCCGTCAAAAACCAACAAAACAAAACAACGAAAAGTTCCCTACTTTCACTTTTCAAGAAGAAGGAAGGTGCATCACCAAGTCAAACACAGCATTACCTATGTTTCTTAATGGTTAACCAACAAGACACTGACACTGACTAGCTGTTAAGACAAAACCTATGATAAGTAACTATATCCCCAATTTGTCAAGCTCTAGATCACGGACTTTTCATATAAAAAAGTTTTCCGCCATTTCCTCGCTTAATTAAGGGGGCTTATGCCATTCAAGTGGCTAAGGAACATCTCCACGTGAACTTTACAAATCGAGGGATAAGCGAGAAGAAATTTACTCAAGTCAGTAGTATAAGGGATATATGTAATCATTCATTACTCTATATACTATACACCTCAGTAACTCAGAAATTACAACGGATCTTTCCACCTGGTAAAGGTCATCAGATCTGTGTTTATCATGTCGATTAATTATAAGCGAGAGGCATCAGGGAGTCAATGGTGAGGGGAGAGACAGATTCAAGCTGACTTCGAGGACAAGGTAAGTACCTAGGAAGGGACACTGATGTCGAGTCCAAGTCGTGTCTCAGTGGCCAGAAACAAAGTCTTATTTTTCAAGGGAAAAAGCGACATAGTTGGTAAGCGGGACGAAGCGAGGGAGTACTGTAGGTAGTCATTCCTTACCTCCCTTACCTCCCTTGCCTACTAATAAACACAACAAGCCTAGTGACTCCACGACAAGAAGGGAAGACACGAAGCTCTCTTTTTCTCCCTCCCTCCCAAGCACACGCACTTTTTCACCGTCGAAAAGGGATCGCAGGGGGCAAGGACAAGCAAAAGAAGGGTCGAGATTGTCTTCCTGTACGTCTATACAAGTTATAAATACTCCTCTGAGTTTCGTCTTCTGCGAGTTTTAATACAGCTAGCTAGCTAGCTACCTTGAGTTTTCGTACTGCTAACTAAGTGTCTGTAATTCTACAATTTATGACCCAGTCTAGAAAGAGCTCAAAGTCGCTTGAAAATGCAACGGAACTTCCCTAACCTCCCAAACACCATCCTTCACAGCTATCCCACTTAAGGTTCTTCAAGGATCCAAAACTGATCACATATCTCATCTTACACATATCCCCTATCGGCATCCCCCTCTCAGCACACGAAAGATAGATAGATATCTTTAGCTTGATTTATTAAAAAACTAGTATTCCCATTAACCAGTACACACCAGAACTACACCGCCCTTCCTCCTTCCCCCTCCCCTCCTCATCCCTTTCCCCCTCCCATCATCACCGCCCCTTCTCCCCTACACCCCTTTCCCCACGCCACGCCACCCCGCCTTACCACGCTTAAAAACATCAAAAACAGAATACAAAAGAAGAGGGAACAAACTAAAAGTATGAAAAAAAATCAAATTAATCAAACAAAAAAAAAACAAGCCCTCCGTCTGACACAAAGTGGGGGTATCATAAAACACCGAAAACGTACCGCAAGCTGCCCCCCTAGAAGAATGAAGATCCCCTAATCATACAAGAAAGTAAGAGAAGCAAATGTGTCGAAGAAAGGACAAATGAGAAGCAGGGAGCCTAGTCAAGAAGTCGAAAAAGTCGAAAAGTCGAGACAAAGGAAAAAGGTACGTAAAATACAAAAGAGACTGAAATCGAGGTGTAGTAGTAGTTGTAGTAATTGTTGTATCCTGTCGTTGAAGAAGTAGGTAGATAGATAATTCGCTCACTATCCATCCATAAACCAAACCCTTCCTTCTCCCTACTCGCCTCTGGAATACCCAACTCCAATATATTATATCATCTCCACGGACAAGATCAGGAAATCACCTCAGTTTTGAGGAGTCTCCGGAATCTCCGTTAACCCCTGCTGAGAGTCCACAATCTCCCTCTCACCCACACTCGAAAAATTCTCAACACTCGGCTTCTGGACAAAAGGTTCAACCCGCTTCAGCCCCATAGCAGGATTTACCGCGAAAGGAATGACACTCTTCTCCGTAAAGACCGGCAATTCCCCTCTCTTCAACGGCTGAACCTTCATTGGTGATGGCGCATTCACAGTGTTAGTAGGCAACCACTTCACATCACCCTTCTCCTGTCCCGGCGCCGGTTGTGGGGTTGGTCCATCCGGCTTATAAGAGATGAACCCCGCATCATAAGTGTTAGTCGTCTCAACATAAGTGTGGTTAGATGACGTGGTTGAGTTGGAAGGCGAGGGCGCAGCAAGTGGCGAGCTCGCAGGGAGAGGGGCATCATTCGGTCCTTGCAGGTGAGCTGGGAAGTGTTGCGGGAATGAGGTGGTGTAAGGTTGAGGAGTTGAAGGGAGCGACTTTGCTTGGAGGAAAGTAGATGATGAGTGTTCAGGAATCTCGATGTTGTGAACGGCTTCAACGGGTGTGAGAGGGAGTATAGGAGTTGTTGCTCCAGATTTAGTTTTACCGCCATTGGGAAGCTTCGCGGGAGCGCGTTTTGTTGTTTTAGGGGCTCGCTTGGATTGTTGCTCTTTTGCCTCTTTTGCCCTTTCCTCTTTTTGGGCTTTGGTGATCAAACTAATCTTTACTTTCTGCATGCCAGAAGTCAAGCTGTCAATATCAAGTTGAGGGACCGATGGAATGGATGGGATGTTAGCGGTACTGGGTGCAGTACTTGGTCTTGTTGCGGTACTTGGTCTTGATGGCAAATCGTCGGCGCCATCGTGACCATGTCCAGAAGGACCTTCGCTAAGTGGGGACTTCTTTCTAACTCTAGATGATTTAGGTTGCGCAGGCCCTCTGGTCTTCTTTACTACAACTGAAGGAATAGGACCTCGTGAACTCATTGATGATTCGGGTCTGACACTTTGTGAAGTGCCAGGTCGTGGATAACCTGGCCCTCCGCCGGATACTGATCTGTTCACAGATGGTCGTCCTGAAATTTCGGGCATAGATCCTTCTGAGACCGAACTGTGACGTCTGCTGATTTGAGGGGGAGGTCTCGAGTATGCAGGCTGGGGTACGGGTACAGGAGTTGAACTTCTGCCCATAGTCTAGTAGAATTATTAGAAAGGCGCTACTCAAGAGGGGAAAACAATGATATCAAAATATACCTTATCAACAGTAAGCAAGGCGGCATTGCCATCTGTCTTCCGACGATTATGCTTCGACTTCTTAACCCCTTCAGCTTCCTCAACAACCGGCTTCGCAGGTTTCCGCGTGCGAAGCGCCATTCTTGTAGTTGGTTGTTGCTCGGCCTGTTCAGCTCCAAGAACCGACGTTGGAGGTGTTAAAACCGACTGCCTGTCTCTTCTGACGCGAGTAGCTTCAGCCGAAAGATCTTCAGGTTTACAACTTCCTACCTGCCGATCTGAAGGAATGAGTAATTTAGCAAGTTCATGCGCAGCGACTGACCAATGAACATCTGGAGGCGGTGGAGTAGGCGCTCTTGTGTAAGTTCGTGGTACAAGTGGAGTTGAACGTCCACCCATTGACATACTCGAAACAGCTCGCCGAGCACTTGGAGAAACAATTTTTCCCATGAATGACTGAGTTGGAGAACAATATGTTGGTATAGGGCCTTCTCGTGGCTTTCTCGGCTCGGGTGGTGGTGGTGGGGGTGCAATTGCACGGACAGTGGCATCAAGTTGATCAAGTCGAGTATGATTCCACCATAAGGGATCGTACTCTGGAACTTCAGCCACCACAGGCTCAGTAACGTAGTCTTGATCACCATATCCACCAATCTTCTGTCCCATTTCAAATCCGAGTCCGCCACTTTGGCGGCGTTCTTCCTTGGATTCTTGCCTAACGATCATTGGGGCTCCTGCGGCAAGTCCACTGACATGACTGAGTACACCAGTGTAGAGAGCTCTATCACTGTAGCCTCCTTCAAGCACACTGATAACTCTTCCATCAACAGAAGTTCCCTCTTCTGAAGCAATCCGGACAATATCTCGCGTAAGACGAGCATAAAACTCAGTAGGCACATTGACTTTGTGACGCTGCATTCCAGGACTCTCCCACTCACTAGCATCAAAGCCGGCAGAAATGAAAATTGCACCCTTGGGCCTAGGACCGCCGTGAGCTCCAGTCAATCGTTCAGTCTGGGTACGAAGGTAATTCCGGGTCTTCTCCAAAAGAACCGAATACTTGGTCTCATAAAGATCCCAAAATTCAGCTTCAGTCTTCCACGGTTGCAAATGCACATTCCAAATACTCTGTCCATGAGCATTCTCTATGCAAAGACTGGCATTCTTAACTTTGTCCATATCACCCTGCTCGCAAGGATATGAATTGATGTCATGAATACTGAAATATCCAATCGAAGTCTTTTTCCAAGGAAGGGCGTTTTTCGAGATTCCATTCGCACGAGCATTGTGATCCCACGTAATAGCCTGAGAACCATCTCCATGGTGAAGATCAAAATCGATAATAGCAGCATGGGTCAAGCCGTGGGTAAGAGCCGCATGGGAAATACCCACATGCACATTATTCAACCAGCAGAATCCGGATGGATAGCTGGCAGAACAATGATGGCCCGGTGGTCGAATCGTAACAAATGCTCGATGTGGTCCATTTCCACTAGCAGATCCTTCAAAAACAGAGTCCACACCTTCACATACAGCCCCCAAAGCTCCCTCCATAGCCTCCAGAGACTCGGCACAAAGATACAGATCACCCTCGTGAAATTTGGTAGGCGCAGGTTCCCCAGGGCTCCTTTGAATATTTGGTCGAAGAAGTTCCTTCCCATTCAATGCCAACTTTGCCTCCGCGTCGTTGCACATAATCTTCAACTCCTCCATCCACTTCGCCCCGTGTACATTCGTAACCGCCTGTGAGGTAATGGATAATCTGCGCGTCGTCTTCCGAATTCGAAACGGACCGCTAGGAATCATAGACGCCTCCTGTGACGGGTGGAGCGGGTACAATCCCTCCGAGTGACGCTCTCCAAGTCTAACATACGCCACCGACAATCCAAGTATACAAGCCTGTATGCGCTCTGGTCTCTCGACGATGGTATTAAGTGCCCCCTTGGAAGTCCGTGGTCGAGAAAAGCGATGACCATAGACAGAATCATGTAGAATAGCAATAGTATCCGCATGTCTCGTATCATCCTCCCTCCTATGCAACTCCAGCTCTTGCTCAAAGTGATTGCGCGCGATAGAGATAGCGGTAACACGCGCAGGCCGCTCGGTTTTTTGCTCCATCGCTGCGAGGGGCGACCTGCCTGCGGTGGTGGAACGGTTGGGAATTTGTTGCGTCGAGGAACGACGAGAGGTGTTTGGAGATGCAGAAACGCTTACTGCTCGCGAGGGCGTAGATCGAGGGGGTGTGATTCCGTTTATGGCACTCGTCGACCTTTGCATTACGTTGGGTGTTGAGGATCGCGCATCGATGACACTCATGGAAGAGGGACTCCTTAAAGGCAACGGGCTTCGAGGGGCGATGTTTCCATTTGGCGATGAGCTTGGGTGACTTGACTGGCTGGTTTGTCTACCACTCACCGCTGGCTTCGGGGACGTGTGAGGTGAGGTATGATGAGGTGAAGTAGGTGGTAGAATAGGTGGACCCGAAGCCCCCGAGAAACGTCGTAATGAAGCTTGGAAAGTCGGATTGGAATCTTTGCGAGTAACGGGGGGGGAGGATTGTTGATAAGCCATTTTGAGCTGTAATTGTAGCTGTCTGTCTCTTTGCCCGTAGAAGAGTCTCAGTCGTTACCAGCCGATCAACAATCCACAACCAAAATTGAGTAGAATTCTGTGGGAGTATTCTTCATGTGCAACAAAACAGATCCGTGGGCAACAATGAAATGTGAGATGAGCGTTGATTGAAGTTATTCCAACAGACTGTCCCACTACCACGTATTCATGGATGTAAGTGCCCCTACGCGATCCACGCGCCGAAACCCCCGTCCCCTCAGGTTTCAGCCTACCCATGTAATCAATATCAATAGCATGAGCATTATGATTCTGGGACCAACATATATTTTTAGCTAGCATGCGCACTTCAGACGAACCACATCTAATTCCTAATACTAAATTGGTATTGTCGAGGGAGTATATCTGTTGATAAACATTTTGCTGCGTCAATAGGTAAACAACGGTACTCGGTACCACATGCTAGAAGCGATACGAAAAAAAGGGGACAATCCCTGCTGAAAAGTGGCAACAAGTTGAACAACCCCTCCACATGACAACTGATGAGACAACACCACAGACAACCACATAATTTAAAATATTCACGTTCCTTTTTTGTCATTGACAATCCTCATTTTCATCGTCGCTCTCTAAGACCAGAATACTCCCAACACCTCACCCTTTGACCATAAATACAAATCTGGTATCCACCCATGCCGTTACCCATAAAATCTTCCATTCGTGTCAAACATATACCTTACCATCAATTCATTCAGAAAAAGACCCAAGAAAAGTGATAGATCAATATTCTTCCACTGCGCAGTTAGGGTGTAGAACATAGACCGATTCTTCGGCTGTTGCTACACTTCCTTCTCCATCCTCTCCCACCAGACCTTGGCCTCGGATTTCCATGAGAATATTTTCCTGGTGTTGTGTTAGTGGGATTATGAGACGAATATCGGGATGGAGTAAAAGCTTACCTTGACCATTCTCTTGATGATTTTCTTCGTCAATGCCATCTCTGCGTGATAACCCTCTTCTCCGTCAAGCTCATCCTCCTTCTGCTCGAGGTACCACTCAACAAGCTTGTCACCACCGACTCCCTCACCACTGCTCAATTCATCCTCATTGACTCGTTGAACCAACATATTGACAACACTAATGTATTTATCATACGTGATCTTCGTTTTCTTGCTTGCGCCACTGGCTGTTGGAGCAGGTGTACCATCCGCAGCTACTGCACCCGAGGCCGCATCTGGAGCATCGTCGCCATCCTCATCATCTGGTCCATCGCCCATAGGCGCGTCACCATCAGCATCGCGGCTTCTAACAGCACCATTTGGACCAATAACTTCGTCATCTTCCTCATCGACATCAATATCATCCTTTTCCACAGAAATGATACTCTGTCTCAGAAGATTAAATGCCTCAAGAACAAAAGCCGGCGTAATTTCTTCAACACAGTTTGCCTTGGCAATAGCTTCTGACAATCGAATGAGAGACTCAAGTTGTCTGACAGTGATTCTGTAACTGTTTCGTCCGATTCCACCTTGTGCGTCATCACTTCGAAGTTCCTTGTATTTTGTAATGAGCATTTCTCTGGCTTCTGGCTGAAATTCTGGCTTGAAAGTTCTAGCAAATCGAATATATCTTTGCAATTGTTCAGTTGAGAATTCAGGTTGAACAGCCTCATCACGAAGTTGATGAATACCAACAATGTGTTCAGCCAAGTGCCGATCCACTGCCTCGTTACATTCATCCAAAATAACAAAGAAGAGATCGAAACGAGACATGATAGGAGCCGACATGTTGATGTTTGCTCTGAGCGTAGTCTTTCGGTTGTATCGACCACCGACAGGATTTGCCGCAGCCAAAATGGAGGTTCTCGCGTTGAGTGTTGCTTGAATACCAGCTTTGGCAATAGAAATAGTCTGCTGTTCCATAGCTTCGTGGATAGCTACTTGATCACTAATATCCATCTTGTCGAATTCGTCAATTGCGCAAATTCCGTTGTCGGCCAACATCAGAGCACCAGCTTCGATGGTAAATTCTCCCGTCTCCTCGTCCTTGACAACCGCAGCGGTAAGACCAGCTGCAGATGAAGCCTTTCCGGAAGTATACACAGCTCGAGGTAAGAACGAGCAGATATACTTCAAGAACTGGGACTTGGAGGTGGATGGATCACCAACGATACAAATGTTGATGTCTCCTCTCAAGGCCATTCCTTCTGGTGTAGTCTTACTCAAACCACCCATCAACTGCAAAAGAAGTCCTTTCTTAACAACTTCATGGCCGTAAACCATTGGTGCGAGCGATGCGACCAGACGAGAGTAAATATGAGGACTGTGAACCATTTCTCGAAGTTCCTCGATTTCGGAAGGATTCATTGATGCTAGAAGAGCTTCTTGTGCATGGTCTCCGGCCTCGTTTGGATCAATAGGTGCAAGCTGTTGCAGTGATGCCAAAATATTTTCGGATTTGCCCTCCAATTGTTGACTAGCAGCAGAACCAGTGGTAGAGGTATCAGGTGTTACCATACAAGCCAAAAACGCAAGTCTGTAAGTGAGATCGCGAACACCCAAAGCTTTCAGACCAGTGACACCGTTGGTATCCCCGGTTCTGTTTTGAGTATCTCGAACCGCCATAGGACGAACACCAGGAAGACCAAGTTGACTAACGTCAGGAACAACAATTAGTGTGCCAGTGAAAATACACTTCTCTCCAGCCTTGGCTCTTTCCACAATTTCTCCACGTAAAATCACATCCAGGGTACGAGGCATACTTCCTGTTGGAATCTCCGAACTGTTTTCTTGAACTCGAACCTTTTGCCAATCCACAAAGGTACTTTGTCTAATATCCAATCTCCAAGCGAATCGATTACCACATCCTTCGTTCGGGCATTGTGTTGGCTCAGAATATCTAAAGGTTTGCTCGATATTAGGTATCACGTTCTTGCATTCCTCGCAGATGAATGTGGCCAATGAAAGTTCTGGTCGCACTTCTGATGTCCTTGTAACTGTCCCGGAAATCGAGAGAAGCTGTCCAATGTTCGCCGTTCTCAAATGTCGAACTCTGCTGACCACAGGAAGATTATAAAATGCCAGGGTAAACAACTTATCAGTCTGTTGGTTCGTGGTCTTGTTTCCTTGGAAATCCGACTGGCTAGCAGATGCCGCATTGCTTGCTCCCGACGAGGTCTGATTACTCGATGCAGTAGGCTGTCGATGGTCTCTAAAGTATCGTGGTTCGTACTTTGCAATCATGTTATGTAAAGCCTTTGTCAAAAATGGTAAAAATCTGTAGAATTCCTCCACAACACCCTCTGCCAAGGCACCGCCCCGGAAATTCGTGAGATGTTTATAGTCGACATACAGCGTGGAAAGTTGATACGTTCTCAAGCCGTGGATCTGCGCAATATAATATTTATCGGTCGTCACCGCACTCGAAGTAGGCCCGCCGGAAGAAGAAGGCTCTTCAACGAATCTAGGTCGGTCAGATCCGTGTTGACAACAAAATAAGGGGGGCAACCAACGTCTCAAGGAACTCCTCAAAGTTTTCCTGTACCATATATCCAATTCTATCTTCCACCTTTGGTACAGCGCGATCATTTCTGCGAGGACGACCTGAAGTAGTCGCTGGCTGATCATCTGCGAAACCTTCGTCGTCACTCATAGGCGCATTGCTTTCCGACGGAGGACCTCTTGGTCGTTGTGATGACCCTCGACCTTGATAAGCTCGGGGGGTCAATCCACCACCGGAGGCAGCAGGAGAATCAGCATAATCGGACATCATCACCGAAGCCATTTTTGCAAAAGTTGAAGTGGGGTTGTTGTGATGGTTGGTGTTGATGTTGATATTTTGAAGTGGGGGGTCAATTCAGGAGTTCAAAATTAGCGCTCAAGTCGCGTTCAAATCCATCCGCGAATTTTCGCGCCCAAATCTTTAAGTGGTTGCAGGGTCGCGGATGTCATCACGTGATTGATGCCCCACTCCAGCGGTATATCTTCATACCCCCAAATAACACATTCCACATCGTATTCGACAAAAACGACTCCATTAGCGCCATGGATTGTTCAAGCTCTCACTTATCCGAACAAGTAGTTAAAGAAGAGATTGTTTCCCTGCTCCCGTCCAGCCGTTTACCGTTTACGTATACGAAGCCACAATTAATAAAAACTCAGTTCGTCTGGTTTTCATCCTGGGCCGCCTTGAAAAAGGTGTTGGATTTTTTGCCATTTTTTGTGGTGTTTTTTTTTTGAATCAGGGAGTGATTAGGTGAATGAGTGGACGAGTTGGAAATGGGGGGCTTGACATAGATAAGAATGTCTACCTAGCGAGCCTGAGGATACTTGGGTAGATTCACTATCCGAGTTAGTATAAGATCTTGGAGTACAATGATCTGAATGATTTGAGTGAGTTATATTATTCCTCATCTGACGTATCGCGCTGCGCTACAGATACCTAATCGAATCTAAATAAAGCTAATATGCTCGCCATCTCCCAAATTCATGTGCGACGAGCTCAAGAGGCTTAATAGTCCCTCGCTATAACACGCTCTATTTACACTCTTGTGAACCTATCAACAATAACACAAACCCCATTTTAAAACCCTACGAAAGTTGTACTAATTTTTTGCTGATCATTTAACAAGACCCCCTACCAGCAAAACCAATCAAAAGTCTCCCGCCAAACGTTGCGATATATGACAAACTACAATTATCCCAATTAGAGCCTATAAGCAAAACTCGCACTTTCAAAGTTGCCTCACTAAAGGTTCCCACGCTAGATTGCGACATGTAACGAAGCCTTGCCAGGTTACTTGGTTTCCGTTGAGGTTTTCTGGGTTTTGCTAAGCGAGAGGGCTGTTGACAAGACTCACAACCAGCAAGTCTCACTAAAAGTCCCCCGTAGAACAGTGCGATGTACAACAAACTCCAGTTCTCCAATCAAAAACAATTTACAAACCTCACCTCACTCACCAAGGGTCCCCCACAAAGTAGATCCAAATCTCACTATTAGCAAAACTCACAACCAGCAAGACTCACCAAAAGTCCCCCACGAAACGGTGCGATGTGCAACAAACTCCAGGGCTCCAATCAGAACCTGTTTACAAAACTCACTAAGAGTCCCCCACGAACTGAATCCAGCCGCCTCATTTTCATTTTCAAGTCTCACAACCAGCAAGACTCACAAAAAGTCCCCCGCGAAACGCTACGATGTGCAACAAACTCCAAGTCTCCAATTAGGAGCTGGTTACAAACCTCACTATTAGCAAAACTCACCAAAAGTCCCCCGCGAAACGCTACGATGTACAACAAATCCTAGGTCTCCAATTAGGAGCTGTTTACAAAACTCACAACCAGCAAGTCTCACCAAAAGTCCCCCACGAAACGGTGCGATGTGCAACAAACTCTAGGTATCCAATTAGGAGCCGTTTACAAACCTCACCTCACTCACTACCGGTCCTCCCCGCAAACTGAATCCAGCCGCCTCATTTTCATTTTCAAGTCTCACAATCAACAAAACTCACTAAAAGTCCCCCGCAGAACGGTGCGATGTGCAACAAATCTCAGGTCTCCAATCAGAAGCTGTTTACAAAACTCACTACGAGTCCCCCACGAACTCACCAAGGACCTCGCCTCATTTTCAAGACTCACCTACGGTGAAGAAGTGAAGACGTAAGGAAGTGAAGAAGCAAAGACTGTTAAAAAGTGAAGAAGTGAAGAAGTGAAGACTGTTAAAAAGTGAAGTTTATAATAAAGTGAAGTTTGTTGAAGATTGTAATACAGTGAAGTGTGTTAGAAGTGAAGAATATTATAAAGTGAGGACTGTGAGAAGTGAAGACTATAAAAGGTAAAGTATATTAAAGGTAAAGATTGTAATATAGTAAAGACTGAAAAGAAGTGAGGGAGTGAGGAAGTGAGGAAGTGATGGGGTGTGTGGTAGAGTGCTAAAGCTGTAGAGTGATAAAGTGGTAGAGTGAAGGATTGGGGGGTAAGGAAGTCATAAAGTGAAGAAGTGAGGAAGTGAAGAAGTCATAAAGTGAAGAAGTGAGGAAGTGAAGAAGTGAGAAGTAATAGTATAGCTAAATGTAATACTACGCGCTTAGTCTTTCTCTTTACTCTAGGGTGGTGAAGTGAGAATAAGGAAGTGAGGAAGGGGGAAGTAAAAGAGTAATAAAGTAGTAGAGAGTAAATTATAAGGGAAGTGAGGAAGTAGGGAAGTGAAGAAGTCCTGAAGTGATGGAGTAATATAGTGAGTGGTAGAGTGATAGAATGAAGTAATAAAGTAATAGAGTGAGGTAGAGTAGTGAGTAGGGTACTAACAGTATATTGTTGCGCGCTTGGCTTAGTGTCTGTATACTCTACAGTAGTAAAGTGAGAATAGGGAAGTGAGGAAGTGAGTAGGTGGTTAAGTGATAGAGTAAGGAAGTGAGGAAGTGGGCAGATGAGGTAATAAGTACGTAATAGTATAACCAAGTGTATTATTACGCGCTTAGTCTTTCTCTTTACTCTAGAGTAAGAAGTGAGAATTGTGAAGTGAGGAAGTGAGACAATAAGGAAGTGAGCGAATAGAGAAGTGCGTGAATAGGGAAGTGAGAACTGAAAGAGTAAGAAAGTAGTAGAGTAAAGGATACAGGGAGTAAGAAAGTGGTGGAGTAAGGAAGTAGAGAAGTGACAATTTAAGGAATATTAACAAGTCTTACAATCAGCAAAACTCACTAAAAGTCCCCCGCAAAACGCTACGATATACAACAAACTCCAGTTCTCCAATAAGAAACAATTTACAAAACTCACCTACCTAGAGTCTCCCACAAACCTTGGAAGTTCCAAGATTGGCGAGAATAGTTCGGTATACAATAACCCACGGAACAACGAAGATTCACCTCCCTAGAACACTCTCACTAATCCTCACCTCACCCACTCCAATTACCAACTACCAACTACCAAAACCCCCTATACCAAATACAGCCCCCCTACCAACTAATCAACCTACTCTACACAGCTACCTAGCTAGTTACTTTCACTTACTCCTTCCTATTCCTCTCCCCTCCCCTCCCTCTCTCTCTCTCTTTACCCACCCCCCCAAAAAAGCGGTAACCACACACCACACACCACCCATACCACCTATTCCCGTCCCGTAAGATTACCTACCTAACCTAACCCAACTACATACACATTCGAGATGAAAAAACATGGATTACGACCGACCCGCCTGGCAGGCACTACGAGTAGAGATATAAATATATAAATAATAATAAAAAAAGAAAAAAGAAAAGAAAAAGGGAAGTAATAAAACCCAGTTCTTATCATAAGAGTCTGGTTTGGTTTGGTTTTTTGAAGCTGGTTAGAGGGAGGGAGGGTATTAGTTTTTGGGGACGCAGAGTGGGAGGAGAGAGGGAGAGGGGGAGAAATATCTGAGATAGGTAGGGAGGGATAGGGAGGGAGGGATAGGTAGAGAGTTTCTATTGTATTGTATTGATACACGAAACACGAAGTCCGTAGAAAGCTCTGATGATGAGGAACCAATTTATTTAATAAACAAAACCATAAAAATCAGTGGATTCCCATCTAGAAAACCAACAACAATCAAGCCAAAATCTACCTAAACCAATGTACCCCAATCCAAACTCCATCCAATGCATACATACAACCCATACCCCCCCAAAAAAACGCCCACTCCCTCAATCCCCTTAATCAACCACCAACCACCAACTACTCCTCCCCCACCCCCACCCCATGAATAACCCCCGAAAACCCAATCCACTCCCCCACCCCCCTAAAAACCACATCCCCCATCTCATCAACCAAACACTCATGACCCCAAACAACAAGCTCCTCAAACTCGGCTTGTACCTCTATAACCTTGACTTCCTCCTCGTCATCTACCTCCTCTACATCCCCATCTGCAGCACCTTGTTCCTCTTGTTCTGTAGGATGTGGTGTGAGTTTGGGCTTTGGGAGTATGCGATCGGTTTTTGAGAGGACGAGACCGAGGTAGCCATTGGGTATTGGGAGGGTGCGACCGTGGAGTTTGCGGCCGCGGAAGTAGGATGTTTTGGTTGGTTCTGGGGGGGTGTGGATGTTAGATTGGGAAAGTAAATGGGAAGGGAGGGAAGAGAGGAGGGAAGGGAGGTAGGGAGAAAGTGGGAGGGAGAGAGGGAGATGTACCTTTCCTCACACCCACACTCATCGTCTTCGGATCCCAATATCTTTTCGAGGCATTAACCGGGCCGTTATGATGGACTCTACAGGGAAGAAGATTGGGTGTGCATTTCCCTTTGTGGGAATTGGATTTCTGGATGGCGAGCATTGTGGTAGCGGTGGGATATTTTGGGGTAATTGATGGCAGGTGGTTTTGGTGGTTCTGTACAATTGGAAAGCTATAGGTAAGGTTTGGTCGGTTGGTGAGACGCGACTTTACGCGTACCTGGATTAAACCCAAACCCTTCCTTGGCGAATGGAGAAACCCCACGCCCGCTCCCCCCGCGCAGGCACCGCTTCTGGCGGGTATGTAAAGAAAAGCACTTTACACGAAAATCCCGTGAGACAAGAAGACTTGGAGAAGCTTCGTAAATATCATGAATATCATGAATTGAAGTCTTTCTCAGATATTTGTTTTTCTGGGAAGATTGCTTGTATCAATATATCATATAACTTGATTTAGGTTACTTCTGCCGCTGTCAATCATCTCGTCTGCTAGTGAGAGATGTCATCTCGAGGTTGTCAAAATGCGACATCAGACAGAGGCATCAGACAGAGAATTGCCCTGGGAGGCGAGGGAAGTAAACGACATACCGACCACTACTTCACTCCGTTCATCGCATGTTGCTCTCATCGTACCGATTGACTTATGGATAGCAATCGACTTCAAACCGGCGATGCTTCCGCTCATTTCTGCGCCAAAATCCGGACCGACGTACCGGTTTGTTTTTCTCCCGAAGCTATCGAAACTGGAGGTGTCCATTCTCCAACGGCATCGCATCGCATCGCATTCCCAATACCGAGGAATACCACCAATACCACCAACACCAATGCAGGGCCCTCAATTCTCCAGCTTTCCTGATCCGTCACTTTTTCGCAAGGCGGTGCTTCAAGCTTGTTGTTTTGAAAAAATGTACAAGGTCAAGCGAATTGCCAATGGTGACCTGAGGACAGGGGGAGACCTTGTAGATTATGTACTCGAGTACTCAATGGGAGTAGAATGGGAGAGAGCATTTGTATGGAGACAGGGTACGAAGCGAAGTACTCCGTATCAAATACCAAGCCGTGGGGAGGTACCGAGGTAGCGAGAACCACAATTCAATGCATGGTACGGACCGTATGGCGGGGAGCTCAGAAAGTCCGAACCACAAGTCTATTTTCTTGGAGCCTCAAGATTTGCCATTTGCCATTGAGTCGGTTGACAGTGCGATAGTTTTGGTGCCTGGCAGAGGCAGAGGGATGAAATACCTTTCATGACAAACAAGACTACGTGGCAGGTACCAACCCTATGTAGCTGCTATGTAGGTGCTACTGTATGTAGGTATGTCGTCTTCCTCTGTGCCTTCCCGCCCAGTCACAAAAAACGAAGTCAAATCTAATCCTCCCGCATGATTCCAACCTTGGAAGGTTCCAAGGTTGTCAACGAAGTTACGAAGCACAGACTGAATGTGGAAATGCACTAGTGGTGGGGGAGCTCTGGCCTTCGTTCATTGGCCGAACTGAGACCTAGTAGCCTAGTCCCAACATATGATTCCCCCCCCTCCCTTCCCCCCGGCTCTTTCCTCTTGACTGAATGAAGTCAAGTGTGAGACTAGAAAACTTCGTCATGAGCATGGTTCCTGAACTTCCGTTCATTCGGTCGGATAACTTTCTCTAAGTCCTCTCCGGTAGCGCTGGTGTTGAAAAGTTCTTGACTGTTGACGTGCTTGAATCTTGAATCCCGTTTGTTTCCTTTGTCAAAATATCCATCTTTTCCAATTTACATTGTGATCTTCTCGCCTCGACGTCAGCCAGACAAAGACAAGCTCCTCAGAGCAAGTCGTCAAGTCGGATCTCTGGGTAACGGTCGACGGAGGCTATTTTCCAAGAAGAATTAAGGTTTGTTTGTTGGGGTTCTTATCTAGGAGGGAAAAAACGGATGAAACTAGAGACTAGAGTAAGCGGGGAAATTGTTATCTCCATTTACAAAACCCCCAATTGCCCTTCTGTGAAGCTTACATGCGTACGAGTACAGAAATCAGACCATTAATTTATATTAATCAAACGGACCCCCGATTATCCTCCCATAGACTTTTCACGGGATCTTGCCCAGCAACAATACCCCGAATTTCAACATGGCCTCCTACTTTACTCAACCTTTTGCTCGAGGCGGAGATTTGATTAGAAGCACTCTTGGAGGCGTTTCTTGGGGTCCGGCGTTGTCAATTTCGAAATCTGCTGTCTCTTCCCTCCTTTCTCGTATTGAACATGGGACACTCACCATTGAAGACCAAACTACTGGTCAGAAACAATCTTTTGGTCAGAAAATTGCAAAGGAGAATCTGAAAACGACGAATGGTGTCAATGGAACCTCGAAAAAGAGTAATGGGGTGGGATTGGTGGAATTGGTTGTAAAGAAGGAGACTTTTTGGGTGAGGTTGGCTCTGTTTGCGGATATGGGGTTTGCGGAAGCGTATATGTTGGGAGAAGTCGAATGTTCGGATCTCACTGGTTTTTTTCAGGTAAATATCCTCTATTCCAAAACCCCGAAGATCCAGTAATTAATAAGCACAGCTCTTCATCCTCAACCGTAAGCAATTAGCAAACGCAACAACCATCACCTCCTCAATCGCAGAAACCATCACCGGTCTCGCAAGAAGCACAAATACCCTTTCCAACTCGCTACTCAATGTCTCCGCCCACTACGACATCAGTAACGAAATGTTTGCTGCCTTCCTCTCCGATGACATGACATATTCCTGTCCCATCTGGCAACCCCAGAACAGTGCCACCACCGTCGAAGAAACTTTGGAAGCCGCACAAATGACCAAACTCCACCGCTTCATCGACGGCGCGAAGATCAAGCCTTCTGATCACGTTCTCGAGATTGGCACAGGATGGGGTTCTTTCGCTATTGAAGCAGTCCGTACAACCGGGTGTCGGGTCACTTCCCTCACTCTATCCATTGAACAAAAAGCACTGGCTGAGAAACGTATTTTCGCCGCGGGATACTCTGACAAAATCGAAGTATTGCTTATGGATTACCGCGCTCTCCCAATCCCAAAGGTTCCTTATGACAAAGTCATTTCCATTGAAATGCTGGAAGCTGTTGGGCGGGAATACTTAGAAACATACTTTGGATGTATACACCGACTCCTCAAACCAGATGGTATCGCAGTCTTCCAATGTATCACTATGCCCGAGGGAAGATACGAAGCCTATGCTAAGGGTGGGGATTTCATCCGAAAGTACATTTTCCCTGGGGGTCATTTGCCTAGTATCACTCAATTGATTGATAATATTACAAAGGGGAGTGAGGGGACGTTGATTGTGGAGAAGGTTGAGAATATTGGGGGTCATTATGCGAAGACTCTTCGTCTGTGGAGTGAAGCGTTTGGGAAGAACTTTGAGAGTAGGATTAAGGGGGGGTTGATGAGGGAGCATCCGGAGATGGGGGAGAGGGAGTGTGAGGTTTTCAGGAGGAAATGGGAGGTGAGTTCTTGACATTTTTCGTTTTTCTCTTGGGGCCCCTTTTTCTTCTTTCCTCGTGGGATTCTCATCTCCTCTTTATTCGGTATAGGAGGTAGGATGTTATGAGGAATTTGGATTGAGTGATGCAAGTTCGAACTTTTTGCTAACATGTTGGTGTGATAGTACTACTTCTCCTACTGTGAAGCAGGGTTCGCTACTAAAACCCTTGGGGATGTCATTATTACCGTTGGGAGGGAGGGGTGTATGGAGTTGATGGATGGGATTCCGAGATAGTTGGACGTCTATCATGACGATGTTTCATCATGGTAATATTTTTTTTTCGTAATTAAGCGGTGGCGTTTAGGAGGAACTTGGGGGAGAAGCTTAATGTTTTGGTTTTTTCATTTTTCGGCTAGGTTGGGAAGGGGTGCGGGTGATGGATGATGAAAGAGGGATTTGTGTGTGTGAGAGGGAATTTGATGGTATTTTTTGTGTGTGTGTGTGTTGATAGAGATGTCGATTTAGATAGAAATAGATGGGTTTTATATATGGTCTTTGAGCTTTTTTCCTTTTTTTATTTCTTTTGAACCAAGGGGGTACTGTAAGATGAAGTGAAGTGAAGTGATAGTGATAGAGGTAGAGGTGCAGCGAACGAAGGAATAAAATAAATTCTCTCTCATCTTCATCTTGGTAATGTACGGAGGAATGGAGTATTGGAGGAATGGAGATACTGTAAGAAATACAGTACTACTTTGGTTGGTTATAGTAGTAAGTAGTACTGTAGGATAGGATAGAGAGAGAAATGTATTATAGTATGTAAGTACTGTAAGTAAGTAAGTACTGTACTGTACTGTACTGTATGCTGTCTGTCTGTCTGTCTGGGTAGCTGGGTCATAGGTAGCTAGGTCCTAGGGGTGTGTGTTTATAGTGGTCTGTTTAGATGTCAATCTTACGAGATACACTCGGTCGGTCGGTTGGTTGGTTTTACTGGGTGGGTATACTGGGTGGGTATACTGGGTTTACTGGGTGGGTATACTGGGTGGGTATCGTGGGTATAATGGAGTGGAGTATAATGGAGTAGAGATGTGATAAGGTATGTAATCGATAATCGTGAAGGGAGGGAGGGGGTTTTTTTTTTCCGGGTTCTACTCTAGGACTCCTAGGGCGAGGGGGTATAGTAGTAGATAGGGATTGAAAAGGGGGGGAGGGGGGGATACTTGGAAGGTGTAGGTTGGTTGGTTGGTTACTTGTCTTGTGTAAGATTGTGTAATACTGTTTATATGAACCGAGAGAAAGAGAAAGAGAAAGAGAACGGTATACGTGGAGGTTTATTTACGAAGTGTGTAGAGTGTAGAGTGTAGAGTTGTTGGTTAGTTGGTTAGCTAGTTGGTTGGTAATCATACTGTAAGTAAGCTTAAGGTTAAGGTTAAGGTGTAAATAGGGTAGAGGGTGTAAGGGGTGTTAGGAGTTAGGACTTAGGAGGAGCTTTTATTTAGTCCTTAGGAGGTAGAACACTCGAGGGTTTACATTTAGTATAGGTAAGCTTTGGTACTGTAAAGGTTCTAAGTACTTACTGTCTGGGAGAGTGTAGAAGAGGTAGACAAAGCCTCTTCTTAAATTGTAGTTATTTAGTTTAGGTTATGAGTATAAATATGAATATAATTCTAGGAGGTGGATCAACTAAACCCGTACTATTAGTACAGGCTAGGTAAAATAAAACTACAGACAACCTTCCTTGGTTATATAGTACTCTACAACTAGAAACTCGAAGAGGAGAGAGACCTTAGAGGCTAGAGAGCGACTAACCCAAGGGATTTATGTACGTAAAGCGATCGGTTATAAGAAGAGGGTGCTAGTACTCCTGTCCTACCGTAGCTACTCTCGCTTAGGAGAATAAGCGAGTATCGCTTAGGAGAAGGAAAGGGGGAAATAGTGGGTGGAAGGACATACTAGTTAAACTAGAGGAACCCCTATATTGGGCTAGAAACCGTCTATGAAAGAGAGTCCGATGGCTGTAGCGGTACTTGGTTTGGTTTAGTTCTATCTTTGTTGTTGTTTATTTGTTTGTTTGTTTGTCTGTTTGTTTATTGTTTTATTTTTATTTTTGTTTAGCTTACCGCATGCCCTTAGGGTGGGCTTTACGCACAAATAATAATAGTATTCATGTATTTCATATTGAACTTAGGTATATGAAAGGTGGTAAAAGCCTTGAATATATTGAAGTGGGATCTAGCTAGATTATATATTCCATAGAACAAAGAGAGTTTGGTGTAGAAGATAATAGATCACATGTAATCTTCAACAGCCCCCTTCTTCCATACCAAAAATAAAGCTTAAATAACATAAGGCTTCAACAGCTAGACCTTGCCTAAACCTTTAGAACCCTTGACGTGGGAGGGCTTTTGTGAACCCGTCTGTTCTTGCTGCCAGCGATATTGAATTCCAACGTGCTTTGTCCGGGGTGTATGGTGGGGATTTTTTAATAGTACAATTGCCCCCCGGTTGTCAGCGTATATAGTCGTAGGTTTTAGTAGGTTGTTGATCCGTCAGTTCTTGAAGTAATTGCCGTAACCAAATGGCTTTCTTTCTAGCTACAGTCTGGCCAAATAATTCGGCTTCGCTGTACGTAGTTGGTAATTTCAACAGCCCCCTTCTTCTATACCAAAAATGAGGTTATTCCAAATAAGGTTATTTCTTTCGACACCTAAAGTCTTGCTCTTACTGCCAGCTCGGCCTCGCTTCGAAAAGTCGATGTGTGAGTTTCGTGGTTCTCTCGTAGAATAGGTGGGTGTAGTGAATTTTCGGTATAAGCTCCTCCTGCTGCCAGCGGTTGGCACCAGCAAATTGGTGTATTCTTGAAAGTCCCTCGCCCTCGCCCCTGCCTTCGCTGTAACTGCCATTCCTTCAAAAACGCTGTGGCACCAGTAAAACTTAGTGGGAAAGGTATGCCGACCAGCTTATAGTTGACTCGCTTGCTAGGTAGAGGTGTAATAGATTCGTTATGGTGGCAGGTCTAATGAGAGAGGGTGGGTATCTAAGGTTGACTTGTTGTGAACTTCGTCATGGTGGCAGATCTGATAAGAGACGGTTGATCTTTTTGTACTCGTTTAGGGTATTTGAG
The DNA here is from genome assembly GCA_900536425.1 of Hymenoscyphus linearis. Classification (NCBI taxonomy): domain Eukaryota; kingdom Fungi; phylum Ascomycota; class Leotiomycetes; order Helotiales; family Helotiaceae; genus Hymenoscyphus; species Hymenoscyphus linearis. Next base: position 77,724 of record UNPR01000135.1, on the reverse strand, counting down.
GTTGACTTGTTGTGAACTTCGTTATGGTGGCAGGTCTGATTTGTGTACTCGCCTAAGGTATTGAGGTTGAATTGTTGTGAACTTCGTTATGTGTGGGAGTTGGTATATGATCTTGAAATTTTTGGGTGGCTCTTTTGAAGAGAATAGATTCTGAAGAAGGTTCTGTTTGAGGGAAAAGATTCTGAAGAAGTTCGTGAGGGAATCCTTATATATAAGGCAAGAATTGCGTTTGTTGAACTTCTGAATTGACTGTTGGATTTTTGAAGTCAAAGAATCGCCTCTTGTAGAGCTTGTGATGTTGTTCTTTCTTGAACTTTGAACTGATGGATGGAATTACAGAAGGTGGATTATCTGTAGATATTTAATGCTTGTGATTGATGATTGAGATAGGCCACATCTGTATTTCGTGATTTTAGATGGAGAAGTCGTCATCTTTGAAAACATTGATATAATGTGATTTTAGATGAAAAGGCGCCATCCTTAAAATCTTTGATAACTTTGTATGTTGTGATTTTAGATGAAAAAGGCGTCATTCTTAAAATCTTTGTAACTTTGTATGTTGTGATTTTTAGATGAGAAGGCGTCATTCTTAAAAACCTTATAACATGTTGTAATTTTAGATAGAAAAAACGTCATCCACATTCGTACTTAAAGTCTTTGTAACTTGCTTTCGTACTTTTCGACAACTCTTTTAATAGAGATACACATCTGTAGTTGACTCTTTAACGGAGTTTAAACTTATCCGTATTCGTACTTAAGGTCTTTATGACCGATGTTCGTACTTTAATATCAGATTTTATTACAATTCTAAAGGCTGATGTAGGGCTCTTTAGTTGTAATTCTAGATGCTGATATTAGCACTGCTTATTAACGATTGTAGTGTACTTGTCCTTTATTACAATTCTGAAGGTTGATTTTTATGTCGATTATTAACGACTGTAGCGGAGGATCAGGATCGAGATAATCTATAAAGATTTGTAATAAAGAACAGCATTTGTACTGGAATAACATATTCCACTTGCACGCAGTAGAAGCCGGGCTCATAACCTATTGAACTTAGGTATATGAAAGGTGGTAAAAGCCTTGAATATATTAAAGTGGGATCTAGCTAGATTATATATTCCATAGAACAAAGAGAGTTTGGTGTGGAAGATAATAGATCACATGTGATCTTCAACATTTCAAGCCCTTGATAAACTTTAGACTTTATTATTATCTTAAATCTAAATCTTCATATCTCAAAAACCCATCAATAGAACCCTTATAGTCTAATTCCCATCTAAGCTCCAAAGTCATCATCAACCACCACCCACTCCCACAAAACTAAACAACAACACTAAGTAACATCCCCGCATCAATCAACAACCCCGTCCCATTAACATAACTCGCACTAGGACTACACATCATCACAGCAAGATTCGCCACCTCCTCCACACACGCAGCTCTTTGAAGGGGAATCGCATGCTCGATGATCTTCCCTAGTGTCGGCATGCGGATGAGTGAGAGGTCTAAAATGGATGTATTGACGTAGGAGGGACAGAGGGCGTTTACCCGGATGTGGTGACGGGTGTTGTCTAGTGCTGGGTTTTAGGGATAAGGTTAGTGAGATTGTTAGAGGGGATGGGGGAAATGGGAAGGGGAAGGCAAAGGGGAGGTACCAGCAGCCTTTGTGATTCCTATTACGGCGTGTTTACTAGCTACATAAGCCATCATATTCGGACCGGCAACATAGGAGGTTGCTGATCCCATGTTTATTATTGAACCTCGACCGAGACATCGTTCTCCGTGGCGTCCTTTGTGCCACATTGGTTCTTGGAGAGACATGGCTTGGGAGACGGCGCGGACGCAGAGCATTATGCCTTTGATGTTTACGGAGATGGTGGCGTCGAAGTTGGGGATGTCGATGGTTTTTGTGGGTTGGGTTGAGGTTGATCCCACCTATTTTACTGGGTGAGTAATTTGATTGATTCAATCGTTAAATCAAAATATTAAGAGATGAATGGAAATATAAGATACTCATAGTAATCGAACTTGAAGACTATGAAAGAGAAAGACTCACCCCAGCACAATTAACACAATAATCCACCCTCCCAAAACTCTCCACCATAAAATCCACCATCCTCTGCACACTCTCCATATCCGTAACATCAACCAGTATCGCCAACGCCTTATAATAAGGGTTCTTACTGTAAGTTCTACTTATCTTTGCGTTTGCCATGGCGCTCTCTAGGTTCATGTCTGCGAATAGGACGCCTGAGGCTCCGGCTTCGGCGAATGCAAACCCGACTTCTTCACCGATTCCTGCGCCGGCCTGAGGGAATTAGTGAGAGATGGCAAGGGGGAGAAGGGGGGAGGGGAGGGGAGAGCGCACGCTTGTTATTAGGGCGAAGCCGCGGAGGGTTGTGAATGCCATTTTGATGATGGGTTAGGGTTTTGGATTTGGATTTGAGGGACTTGGGAAGACTTGGTTGTGGGTATTGATTTCAGTTTATGAATCGAGAGTCAAAAGAATTCACGAACTTCGCGAGTGCGGGGGGAAAAGACATCAGAGAAGAATAGAACCCCATCCTCTCATATCCCAACCAAAAGACTGGCTTCTAACAAACAGTTGGCGGTGTTGGTGATAGAGGTGCACTCAACGAGTATTCGCTCCAATAGTAATGATTTATCTAGGTCTAGGCGCGCTAGGCCCTGTTTTAAGAGCGAATGGAGCCACGAAGGCTATGTAGGCTTATATTGTCATCTGTTGGATGTCGTTGTGGTAGTAAGCTTAAGAGTGGGGTGGTGGAGTTGAGGTTCTGCATTAGGGGTGTTAAGCGAGGAGGGTAGGATTTGCCCCGCAGTAGCCATACATGGAGAATAGATCAATGTTGGGATATTTCATTCTCCAGTCCAGTCAAAACTCGAAACTCGAGTACAAGGATACTCATATAAGGATAACCTCGGTTATATAACTCCTTAAGAAATTAGGTCCCAACTCTTTTCTTATACCAAGAGTACCCTATAAGGATATCCTCGGTTATATATATCCTTAGAAAGATCCGGACGCGATCATGTCCTTGTAGAGCGGTTTAAATTGACTGTATTCAATTGGTTCATGTTTTAGGTCAAGATGTAAGAGACAGCTCACAATTTCTAAGCGAGAAGTGTAATAATGAGGTTTGGTTATGTATGCTCTAGCGAGATTCCTTGCTGAAAGGGCTGATTTGGACCCAATGACTTCGATGCAAGCTGACTTTATCACGAACCGCCTACTTATGAAACAGTAGGTTCAATAAAGCTTGAAACTACATATTTCACATTACCTTCTTCAGGTATATATCTTCTCGGAGGCACGCCTCTCTGTTCCCTCTCGTTAATTCAAAAAAAAAACCCTCTTTCCTCAAAGTAATAACCTCAATCTGAACCGTTAGCACGTAGCTATTACGTTTTAAATAGGCGATATTAAATAAACCATATATAATCTTTTACAGAAGAAAACTTCAACTACTCCTTGATTTTGGGGAGGGGGGAGAGGTTCGATCTCACCCTTACTCTTCCAAAGCAGAGAATGACTCCTTCTCTGGCAACTCTGCTCTAAAGGAGCTTACTTGATTTTCAACCATCCCTTTTGCTTCAGTATTCAGTTCTTTTCTCTCTCTTTCCTTCTAATGTGATCTACCTTAAGGGAAAACTCTATTTCAACAACTGTTGTAAAAAAAATTAAGACAGTACTACTACGGTCAAAAAGGTTCTCAGCGGTGGTACCTTTTACAATAGTATTACAACGGTTTTTCACATGGGGGCTTTTCATCTAAGAGGTAAGCTTAAAAGGCGGTAGCTTTTTATTTTCGGATCTTTCTCTTGAATTGAAGTGTTTTGTTTTACGGGTAATAGGTTCGGAATCTCGGATTTTGGTCGCTTTGAACTTAGAGACATAAGAGAGATGACTTGAAAACTTGCTCTCTCCCCTTTTCCTTATCGCCTGTTAGGCTTGCTATCTACAGCTTTAGAAATATTGGATGGGGCTTGAATTCGATTTTGATTGTTTCTTGCTAATTGGGTTGTCAAAGACATGACTAGGACTCTCTTCTCTTCTTCTCCTTTTTCTTCTTCTTCTCTACCGTCTTCTGCTTCTTACAAGCTAGAATAACATATGGTCTGTTTATCTGACCTATCCACCTTCTTCGATGATCTTGTCAAAGGGTTCGTTTCTTGTACTTCAAGAAAACACAACTCACAAGCCCACATCAAATCTCAAATCTCAGTGCCGTCTCGTACCCTCAAAATCCCTATTCCCATTAGATCGTTTCATTTCTCACCCCCTCTTGCTCTTCTTCTTCTTCTTCGGCCCTCCCCCACCACCAGCCTTCGGCCTCGCTCCCCCATTCGCCATACTAGGAAACCTCGACGCGTTATCCGCATCAAAACCACTCTTATGTCGTCTCATTAACAACATAGTAGCCCTCGCATCTTCAATACTACTATGCTCCCCACTCTGAATTTCCAAGCCAAGAATCTCCGCCGCCAGAATCTTCAAACTCGGCGTCCTACCTGTCGCATATTTCCTGAAGCCAGGGTATTTACTAGTATCCCTGATATCCTTTTTCGGATGGGTGAGCATGAGAACATCGAGGTCGTTTTTGATCGCGTGGCCAACTAAGATTCTGTTTTGTAATAGAGATGCGACTTCAGCTTGAACTTCGGAGAAGGAACGCGCGCTGGCCATGTGTCGTGGTGCAATCCCAGAAACGTGTGTCCGCCAGTCCGTAACGAATTCCTCAGGCTTAACGTAAGAGTCGTAGACTAAATGGCCGTGGAAATTTACCGCAGAGATGCGCGCGAGGACGGAGCGGTCGTCAGCCCCGCCTACACCGACCATTTCGCAGTCTATTCCGATGTATTTTCCTGCTTCGACCTCTTTCACTAATCCGCAATTTATCTTGTCTACCGTCGCTGAAGGGGCGGAGCTTGGGTTTCCATTTTTATTTGAGCCGTAGGCATCTGCTAGATCTCGCGCGGATATGTCGTTATCTTCTGCCCAGGAGGCTAGATTTGTCCTGGGTGGTGTTGGTGATCTAGAGCGAGAGGCTCGAGATACTACACTGGCTCCTAGTCCCATTTTTCGCTTCTTTCTGAGTATGTCGCGAGATATAGAGTTCGTGTATGTGGATGTAGATTTAGAGATAGATTTAGAGATTGCGATTGGGGTTTTCCCTTCTAGTCGTCTTCGCTTTGCAAGGGTATTTTGTTGTCGTTCTGTTGGGATGGCTTTTCGTTTTCGTTCGCTCTTAACGGCAGATTCTTGCTTTAATTGGGCTTGTAGTTTTTTCCAATTACTGGACAATTCGGGTGCCATGTCGTAGAGGATTCGTTGCTATGCGTCTTATTATCTGTTCATGATACCGTTCTGTTGTTGTTGGTGTAATGATGAGGTTGTATGGGTGGTATTGTAGAAGTTATTTTGCGCGGCTGGATTTTTAGCATGGGTGAAGCCGACAAGGCCAAGGGTCCACGGGCGGGTGGCGGCGAGGCTTTGGCTTTCTTTCAGTGAGTGGCCAACCGAGGGACCCCGCTATCGCCTTCTAAACCTTGAAGAGTCCAGCCTCGTCACAGGCCTGGGCTCACAGGAGACTCATCAACAACAATTCGCGAAATCAATTGTCAACCATCAAATTTCATCAGATAAATCGCGATTTTCATCATGGCGACCGGCGCTCATGGGAAGGACTCTTCAGGCGCATCGCCTGCGCCGAAGGTGAAGGGGTTGGCGACTATTGATACCTTGAGGTGAGTTTTTTTTGGCGCTTGCGACCGTCGCGCGATGGGTGCTGATGTAACTGACTCCTTTTAGTGTTGGCTGTTTGGCGATGGTTGAGAAAGTGAGTTACCACCAGAACACTTATATATTCACTCACTCAATTTTCATCCCGATGAAACAAATCTCACCTAGTTCATAATAACATGATATTTCATTTCATTTCTGCTCATTATTCTTTACATCTGAATTCATGCTAATACAAATAATAGGAAGGACGACCAAGAAGAGCAGAAATCCTAAGCATAAAAGAAACAAAAAGTGGTCGTCAATTCTACTGCAACTTTGACAACTTCAACAAACGTCTAGATGAATGGGTTCCAGCCGTCAGAATCGATTTTAGTCAAGAAGTCGAATGGCCAAGTCCAGAGAAACCAAAAGAAACGAAGAAAGCTTCAGTACCTGTGGCAAAAAAGACAACCACCACTAATAAGAAAGCTCAGAAACGACCAACCGCTTCGGCAACAAGAGAGGCTTCTATTGCTTCTGATGGAACTCCACATCCTTGGACCGAATTCACGAGCTCTCAAAAGGCTACTCCTGATGCGGAGGGGGATATAACTCTTGCTCTTGATCTGGATGCGACGCCTGGTGCTGATGAAGATGCTATGGATGTGGATGAAGCCGCCACTGAAGCTGTTGCATCAAAATCCCAGGCTCCAGAATATTTCGACAACAAGCAAGAGAAAGAAAAGTTACGGCACGGAGGATCCATGACACAAAACCAAGCCGAGATCTCGAGAATCAGAAACATCTCTAAAGTCCAATTCGGAAAATTCGAACTCTTTCCCTGGTACTTCTCACCCTACCCCGAAGTTTTTACCCAAGAGGATTTGATGTACATCTGCGAATTCTGTCTTTGCTACTACGGTGATCTGAAATCCTTCTCCCGCCACCGTCAAAAGTGCACCCTACAACATCCCCCAGGAAACGAAATCTACCGCGACGACTACGTCTCCTTCTTCGAAATCGATGGCCGTCGTCAACGTACCTGGTGTCGAAACCTGTGTCTAATCTCCAAGATGTTCCTCGACCATAAGACACTCTACTACGACGTCGACCCCTTCCTCTTCTACGTCATGGCTACCAAAGACGACAAGGGTTTCCACCTCGTCGGCTACTTCTCCAAAGAAAAGGAAAGTGCAGATAATTACAACGTAGCCTGTATCCTGACCCTCCCACAATACCAAAGAAAAGGCTACGGTCGTCTCCTCATCCAATTCTCCTACGAACTCTCCAAAATCGAAGGAAAACTAGGTTCCCCCGAAAAACCACTTTCCGATCTCGGTCTTCTTTCCTATCGTCAATATTGGACTGAAAATCTCGTCGAGATTCTATTGGAATTTAACGAGCGCGATGAGAGATGTAGTATTGAGAACTTGGCGAGTCAGTTGGCGATGACTACTAATGATGTCGAGGGCACGTTGCAAGCGCTGAAGATGCAGGTTTATCATAAGGCGGAACATAAGATTGTTCTTCCGTTGCATTTGATTAAGAGACATGAGGCGTTAAAGGAGAAATTTAAGGTTAGACCGAAGAGAGTTATTGATCCGGAGAGGATTCAGTGGAAGCCTCCCGTTTTTCCACCTAGTACTAGAACTTGGGCTTGGTAGGGTTTGGTGCGAAGTTGCTGGGTGTCTAAAAGGGATCGTTGTAGCTTTGGGGGTTTGAGTTGGCGGTTCCTTTGCTTCCGCTGCATGCATCGAGGGAGGATCGTGCTGTAGAGGGGTTTGATTTTTCTAAGCGATGGTGTTTTTTGTAGAAATGGCGTTGGGTCAGGGCCGGGTTCGGTTGGCGTTGGAGGAACATTTGCAATTAACTAGTTTCATGTGATAGTAAGAAGCAATAAAAATTCGATGTAGCAGTTACGGTTACTCTTGCTTTGGCTTTGAGTGGTACAGTAGTCTCTGTCTTTGTTGTGATATTGATATTAGGCTCTTCTGGTTCCGCCCTAGAGTGATGTGTTGAGGAAGTGAAGATAAGGGGAGTGATAAATTGGTAAAGTGAAGATTGTTAGAAGTGAAGATTCTCGAAAAGTGAAAGAAAAATAAGGATTTAGGAAATGTTGGTATTCTTACTACCTACCTTTCCCACCTACCTTTTCTATCCTAATAGTAAGTCGCTAAGTAGCCTATATAAAGGACTCTAGAGTCTGTCAAGTTTATTCTTGTCCCATCCTTACATTCTAAACGAGTGTTTCTTTTCTTACTGTTTACAGATATATATTATCATAATTCATATTCTACTCTAGAACTCAATCCACTCCACCTGACCAACTTCCCGTGACGAAGCTAATCCCGTGATACTATCCCCACAGCCCTAGAATTCCCTCCTATCACTGGAGTGAGGTACTTCAGGTAAAACAGTACAACCTGAAGTGAATATCAAAAGTGAAGCATTAAAATACATCTTTATGTTGCACATCGCACAACGTGATTTGTTACCATAGTAACAGAAATAAGCGATTACTTCACGTTTTGACGAAGTATATTTTGTTTTGTCAATACTTGCCATGCCTTCGTTTCCTTTTCGCTTAGACGCAATATAAATCAATAACAATGTTATCGCAAGGTCTGTAGCATGAGGTGAGTTAGACAAGGTGATATCTGGGAAGTGAAAGATTACAGAAATTGATTCATCCCTTTTGCGAGACAGCAGAATAGTGGAGATCTAAATGGTTGTTGGGATTTAAACTTTTCAGTAGGGGATGATAGTTTAACGAAGTCAATATACAACCATTGATATCGTCTCTCTGCTGCTCAGGAGATTGGGGTCGAGGAATTGCTCCTTCCTTTTCCTCGACCTGTTTAATGTAGTTTCTCATCCCACGTCCAAACATGTGAGTGTGGTTAAGTTTAGGGTCGCTCCTCCCTTTTCACTCCTTCCTTTTAGCCTTCCATGATCTACCTACCTACATAGATCTAGCAAAGCCAACCCTCCATAAAGAAGGCAGGCTCTGTCCTAGGCCTGGACCATAAATTCCAAGTGCCGCCCAACATGCCAAATTTGCCTTTTGCCCTTGAAAATCTAATCATCAGCCGCGGAGAGAAGACACCCCTTTACCAATCTAGTTTTGGATTTAAATACCACAAAATGAGCACCAGTATACGACACTTCAGGCCAAGATAATAATTACTAAAGTAATACTTTTTCGTAAAGCTGTTAAACGACGTTAATTGGGAATTATCAGGACTATAAGCCTATAAGCCATCTCTGTCTACAGCTGAGATGCTCAGTTGATCGATTGTCACCAGCTCCCAAAACAGCGATATGATCCATAAACAAAATAATCTGCATTTCTATTGGCTTGAAATATACGTATTTATATATGTAATCAATTCCACTATATAGCCTTTAGAAACGTGTCATTATTTCATTTCTCTATCTTCCCAAATAACACGCCATATGCCACCCCAACGCCGTGTAAAGACTCGCTAACATTCACATTTGCATGTGTTGTGCCATTCTAGATGCAATCAATGTATGCCATCCACAAACCCGCCATCTGCGTCCTTCTAACAGTACACATTATCTTCGTCTATGGTATCGTTCGAATCGTCTATCGTCATCATCTAAATCCCACCACCTAATACCACAAACAAGTCAGCAATCTATATAAATCTCGAAAAGAGTAAGAACATAGGATAGGATAGATAAACATACCACTTCTCTCACCAGCAACAACATGATAATTACCCTTGGCACTAGCCTTCTTGGCCTCCTCGCTCCTCTGCATCACAGCCCGCCATTTCAAGCCAATGAACAGCCCACCACCTAGCAAAATGAAAATGGGGGTTCGTTGACGACTGGGACACCCAATAGTCAGTAAGATGACACTGTATACTGTGGGGAGCCTTTTTTGCTTCCAAGCGGAACCCTGTCGAGCAGGTTGTGGATATGGAATGGACTCGATGACGATAAGGAACGTACCTGAAGAACGAGCGTGCAGGTGGGGTGTTTGCCATGTTTTCTGTTTGATTTTGAAACTGATTATGGGGTTCTCTAGAGGCGAGGGAGGTAGAGAGAGGGAAGTGGTGTTTAAGAGGGAAGAAGGGTCAATTGCGTGGTTTTGAGGTGGCGTTGTGTTGGGGTGAAGTCTCCCACCAAAATGCAAAAAGGGTTCCCCGCAGGGTAGGAGCTCGCGTGCTATCCGAGGTCCCTTTCCCCAGGTTTTTTTTTTTAGGACATCTAGTTACTAACTCTAGAACATTTTTATGCGTACAAAAATGGGATAAGGATTTTCCGACGAGATCTTATAGTATTTATTGCCTTGAAACAAATTTCCATCTTTTCTATCAATTATTATTTCTTACTTCTTCCCTGGCATATCGAGCAATAACGCTCGGCATATCATATGATTCGTATCGGTCAGGAGCTTGGCTAGGTCGGTGCTTTGTTAATCCGGTCATTTTGATAGGACGATTTTCTTGCAAAGTACCAAGCACCAAGTACCTAAATCATCAAACCCTCGCCCGCAGCGTCAATTGTTCAAAGTCATGGCACGATAGCTTCCAATTTGTACAATATCCTTATCTGTTTACGATGTTATACGCAGTCGAATGTTCGAGTCATCTATCATTGCAACTCGTCATCACAAACAGCCACGCTGAATCATATGTGGGGAAAAATATAATTGCCGTGGGCGTGAGGCTCTTATTATGGGTCCAAAACAAAACCAAAGCCAATTGTTCAAGCTCCCAGGCTAAGCCTTTTCAATCGATAATCAGACCTATTTCTTACTTTGACCGCCCAATTGTTTATCGTTAATTTCTTCTGTTATCTCGACTTGAGAGTTGTTACTGTTTATCGCGCGCCTAGGCTCCTTTGATGTGGCTTATTTTACCGCCAGGACGCACCTCCAATCTTTCAGTCACCTCCCAAGCTCCTTCCTCTACAAGGCGGTTTCGGAGGCAGACCAGATTGTGGCTATGTACATGGACTTCACGATAAGCATCGTTTTAGCATGTGTTTATTCTCATTTCTGTCAGAATTTCGAGATGGTGTTGGGCAGACGAGTTACTCGATGCCTTCAACACCATCAGTTATCCAGGAATACAGTAAACTTGAGGGCATCGCCGTCGTCCGAAAGATTTCAGTCATATACTTCTGGTACCTGCATGTTATTTATAGATGTTTTGACGGGATAAATCATTTTCATGGGCTCTGCTGTGTAGCCGACGATGTGGTTTGGATGGCCTTCCGCTTTCAACTCACAACCCCCAGGAGGTGTGGCACACCTCGGGTATTTTCATATGAAAATATATAACTTTCCCCTGATTTATAATCTCTGTCGCATTTCTTTCTTACGCCAATCTCTAGAATTATTTTGTTATCATCGTTAACCGTATTTATCAAAACTGTATATCCACAATTCATTCATACGAAGTTTGGTACCCCGCCACGGGACTTTGGTTTGGGTACTTGCAATCCGAAATCGGCCAACCAGAGCAAGCATCGTTTCGGCACTTCTGCCAAGTTCTGCGAGTACTCACATGTTGTAACGATTGGCCATACCAGGTACCGTACCTCGATATAAACCTTTTTATATGCCCACTCGGACGCTGATCCGTCCCGATAAGGAAGGTCACAAACCACATCCTAACACCCAAATAGATTTGACCATGTTCCTCGATTCCACACCAAGTCGAATCAGGAGAACGTGTGCTGGCTATTACTTTAGTCTCACTACCATTATAAACTGAAACGCGAAGCTTGCTGAACGTACATCGGCAATGATTCCTCATGGGGAAGCTCGGTAATTACCCAGCAACTCCGAGGGCGTGTGGTGAAGGCCATGAGGTTCAATCGTTGGATAAGGGAGATAGCCTTGAGATCTTATCGATTACCCGTATACAATGTTGTGCGGGGTGAATTCTGTTGATAGGGAGTGGGACTCATGGAGTAATAGAACTAGTTGAGGGGGATTGAGGATATAACTTGATGGGTGTCCCCTCAAATTCATTTTGAGCAGAAGCATCTTCTCTTGCATTCAGCATCAGTCTTCAGCCTCTTCTAATCGAAAGGTTTTAATTCCAGTTATTACTCAGAGTCTTTCACAGACTTTTGTAGTTTAACCAACTTTCATCATGCCTTCCATCAACTCCCTTTTGGTTCTCGCAGCCACCGTTGTCACCTCTCTCGCTGCTCCTCTTGACAGTCGTTCCGTCCTTGAGGCTCGTGTGCCACCTGTAAGAACCATCCTTTTCTTCATTCATATCCTTTTGATATCCACGTTCTTCAGCATTCTAAGCTTCTCTGTTCACCCGAGACCACCCCGAGACCACCAAGTTCAAGCTCAAGACCCTTAATATATATTGAACACTAAAACCCAAACGCCACAACTTTTTTTACATCTCAAATAACTAACTCAAATACTTCATAGGGAATCCCCACCGCAGCTGCCGCCAGAACCCAACTCGCAGGCCTCACTGTCGCCGCCCAAGGCCCACAAACAGGCTACGACCGTGACCTCTTCCCAACTTGGATTACCATTTCCGGGAACTGTAACACGCGCGAGACAGTACTCAAGCGAGACGGAACCAACGTAGTTACCTCCTCCGCCTGTTCCGCAACTTCAGGATCATGGTACTCACCCTATGATGGAGCGACTTGGACTGCAGCCTCCGATGTCGATATCGATCACATGGTTCCTCTAAGTAATGCGTGGAAGAGTGGTGCAGCATCTTGGACGACTGCTAGACGTCAGGCTTTTGCAAATGATCTTACGAATCCCCAGTTGTGGGCTGTGACGGATAATGTCAATCAGGCAAAGAGTGATAAGGGTCCTGAGGAGTGGAAGCCTCCGCTAGGTATGTATTCTTCCTTTTTTTGTTGCCTTTTTGTGTAGATGGTGATTTGGATTTTTTTGCTAATCTTTTTGATAGCCTCTTACCACTGCCCTTATGCTAGAGCTTGGATTAGAGTTAAGAGTGTTTACTCTCTTACTATCACTAGTGCTGAGAAGTCCGCTCTTACTACCATGTTGGGCACATGTTAGATGGTCCAACTTTACTTATGATAGACGTTTTTTTGTTTTTACGATGGGAATTGGGATTGAGGAGCAATTGATTTTGTCTTCTCATGCTTGGCTTGAATGATTTGAAGATATGTGGGTTCGTTGGATTGGATTGGACCTTGGGCTGGAATGCCTTGATCTCGAATGATTTACATCATCTCTTGGATTGAGATGAGGGAAGGGTATCACCACTGAAATATGTGGTTTGGAACTTTCCAGATGGACTACAGAGTTTTTTGATGGTGGATGGTTGATTATGAACATTGTACATAGCTGAAATATTGAAAAACATCCATAAGCCTTTGGTTTCGGTTCATGTGATTTTACGTTCATGCATCTGCGGTCATGTATTCTGCGAGGCTCTTATTTTCATTCCCTCGTGTTTTCATACTCATACGAGTAGTCTTTGAATAATAACGCCACATATGAAGTCCTCCTTTTTCAAAATGCTCTAAGCGGCCCTAAGCGAGGTGGCACAGTAAGTGTTTGTGGTGATTTCCTCGCGATCCTGTGTTCTTTACGTTCACGAGTATTCTACTTGGATCAAAGATCTTTACAGGCCGGGTTGGTATCTCGAGAGGAGATATTTTACGTAAGCCCACAAATCTTTACCATCTCATGCGTATATTTTAAATAAAAGCCTCAACACTGCCCCAAAAACTCGACATAAAGATCCATACACTCCTCCCACGTTTTCCCACTAACCAACCAAAACCCCGATCCCCAAGTCCATCTCCTCAAACATTCCCTACACCACCCATCGAAATCCCTCTCTTATCCTCTTTTTCCCCCACACCTCCATCCCCACACCACGTGGCCAATCGCTCGAACGCTACTGTCCAGTACCGCGCCCTTATCAGAGCCATCTATCTATCTCCCTTATCCCCCATACCAAGCCAACTATCACCAAACGATGGGGGATGGGGGCTTATCCTCTCCACCCTCACGTTTCGTTTCATTTGGAGATAATGGGACGTCCGGGAATTAAGCGAGATAGTCACGGAGATATCCCATGAGTCAGAACCAAGACGTTCTCCACACGGCTCGACTCGTTTACGACCAAGAACCAAGACGAGTGGTTAAGAGGTTAAGAGTTGGGCTCCCGAGGATATTGAGGATTTGAGCCTTATTGTTGTAATGTTCAAGGGAAAGAAAGGCTGGGCTGGTATGGGACGTTCCGTACCGATACCGCTGTTAGCGCTGACCCGGTTTAAAGGGTACTTTGTTTAAGAGTGGGAATATACTTTTGTGATATGGGGATTGGCCGTTGTCTTTTTGCCACATTATGGATCTAAGAGTCTACGATTGGAATTGCCCAGAAATTTGGCAAAGATAGAGTTGTCATGGAGAGAATTATCACGAGCCGGTTTGATGAAACATGTGAAGGACAGTGAATCCTATTGAGGAATTGTAATTTGTGTAATTTGTATGCCACAGTTAGAGTTAGAAATGGAATTGTGAATATTTCTTTGTATATTCAGGTGCGCGGGGCAATAGAATCTACTCTGCTCTAAATTCCAATTAAATGAATCAGCCAGCCTCTTCGGGTCTAATGAATCAGTCAATTCATACCATAAATATAATATTATCACCGTAAAAACCAATAACTTTCCAAGCAAATCTACAAACCATCTTTCCAACTATTCCTTTACTCGAACTCCAAGTGTTCACAGCCACGATTTATAGCAAGAATAAATTGTTTTCCGTGAAAACCGGATGTATCCAATAGAGATTGCGAGGGGTTTATTATGTCACAATAGTAGGCATTGAATGCAAAGGGTCTAGACAGCTCTCGTCTCCCCTCCTCCTGTATACAACTTGTCATAAAAAGGATTCAGCCCTCAACATAGACCTCTAAGACAATTGAATGTCCTATTCATGCGAAGGAATATCAGAAATTGGCAAAAAGAGATGGGAGGGGTCAGGCAAGCTGTCCATCTCCATTACTACCTATTAGAAACATTTAGGACACAAGGTTCACAGGTGAGATTCTGTAACATCATACACACCAAAGATGACCTAAATCCAAATTTTTAGCTTTGACTCCCATTATCACAATCTCAAATCTTTTGGGTGACATTACTATCTCCGATCTGCTCGAGGAGTTCTGTCCTTTCCTTTCGCAGAATATAGACCGGTCGCTCCTTCTATTTAGGAGATTATTTAACGAGAGCACGAGGAACGAACAGACTTCTACATATCCTTGAGAGATTCGAATGAGAATACGATTATGAGACTGAAAGGGTGGGTGTGGTTTCTGATGGTACTGTACACAGAGTGCGGATGGGAATATAGCTCACATACCCTAACCTTAACCCTTACCCTTATCCTTACCCTAACCCTAGCCCAACATTGCTCAAAAGGATCATCTCACAGGGACCTCAAATCAAAAGTGTTAGTCTCAGGAATAACTCAGAACAACTTCTCCCCTCCCAAAGCACTCAAGATTCCAACATCAAGAAACCGAACTCAAATAAACTTGGATTTCAATTTTCCACCACCCCCAAAAACGCCATGCTAATGCAGTAAAAATCAACATATTCATAACAATCTAGGTACTTTACCTACTTCGGTGCCTTCCCCTTTGCCTCCGTCTCTCCAAGCTCCCGAATATAAACCTTCGTCACCCCCTCCCCACTATAATCCTCCTGTCCATTCTCGAACCCCGGACAAACCCCAATAGCCAAATACTTGCCATCACACGAGAAGCACAGCGCTGCCACACTCTGAGGATACTTTTGATACTGTCGAATTCTCCTCTTCGCATTCGCATCCCAAAGTGCCACCACGCCATCCCCACCTCCGGAGGCAAAAGTTCCAAACCCGGGATGGAAAGCTAGTGCATTGACGGGGTAAACGACGTCTGCTCCATCGTTGTCGGGATCTGGTTGGCGATGACATTTGAAGGCGTATTTTCGTGCTTGTGAGTCGGCGGAGGGATCGAACCATTCTACAGCTACGCGGCCCTCAATGCTGGAACTTGCGTAACCGTCGGAATTGGGCATACAAGCTACTGCTCTGGTCATGAATTTCAAGGAGGATTCGCGTTGTTGCCAAGGGGCGAGTTCAGCGGCGCCGTTGGCTTGGGAAGTGGTTTGGAGGATAGAAGAGAGTTCGTAGATGTAGACTAGTCGGGATGCCATGGCTACTACGAGCTTGGAGGCGGTGATGGAGAGAGAATGGGGTTTGGCGGGGAGGGTTATGGTGGTTAGTTCAGTTTGGGGAGTATTGAGGGTGTGGCAGTGAAGAGTTGAATCCCATGATGCTGAGACCAGTAGTGCTATAGATTTACATATTAGAATCGTTACATAGATGGAGGGAGGGGGGAAGTCTACTCACAATGCTCCTTACTATAAACCACCGATTTCACAGGCGCCCCATGGGTACTCAGTAATGTCTGTTCTCCGGTTGCTAGATTTATCCTACGCGGGAATTAGTCCAGAACCTCAATGGGTATCACAATATTTCCTTACCTCTTCACCTGCCAATCCATTCCTGCAGTAAAAGCTTCATTATCGTCGGCTCCGAAACACACGTCGAGAACCGGCGCTCGATGTTCATACTTTTCGATCAGCTTCCCTCCTTCTTCTTCGCTGGATATATCATACAGGTACGCATGTTTATCCCACGAAGAAACCAATAATCGCGTTGGGGAGTTCGGCGCAAATTTGACCGCGGAGACCGCGTCGGTTGGGGGTTGTGAAAGCTCGTATTGAATTGCTGGAAGGCATTAGCAATTGATATCTTACATATGAATTGATTCGTAGTTTTGAAAATAACGTACTAGGAGCCATTGTTTGGGTATGAAGACAGTCGGTTGGTCCTGGTGAAGCTAAGAAAGTTGTTGACTGGTTACGTATTTACTCTCGCGCATCAAAATTCTGCCGTTCTCGGTGAGCAGAGCTGTGCTGGAAAAAGATCCCTTAAAGTCCAAGGATTACTCGGAGTACTTGAGAACAATAAACCTCAACCAACTTCTACACAACTACACAAATTACGACTAATAGCAACACATATTCACCCAAATCTCGAGAAATAAGCAGATAGTTGATGGTACTGTCTCTCAGCTACTGTAATATCCTTGGTAATCAAATCAACACCACCAAAACTACCCCGCCACCACCAATTTCCTCGAGGTCCCTTACGACACACAAAGAACAAACAGACTCGACCTCGAAATGCCGTTTGCACAGCTTGTGCTAGGGAGTCCGGGAGCAGGGAAGAGCACATACTGCAATGGAATGCAACAATTCATGTCCGCAATAGGACGAAAATGCTCAGTAGTGAACCTCGACCCCGCCAACGACCACACCGGCTATCCTTGCGCCATCGATGTCCGCGACCTAATAAAGCTAGAAGAAGTAATGGAAGAAGATGATCTCGGACCTAATGGAGGAGTACTATACGCGCTCGAGGAACTGGAACATAACATGGAGTGGTTGGAAAAGGGATTGAGCGAACTGGGCGAGGATTATGTACTTTTTGATTGTCCCGGGCAGGTAGAGCTTTATACACACCATTCGTCGTTGCGCAACATATTTTTCAGATTAGGGAAACTTGGATATAGAGTGTGTATTCTATGATTCAGGATTATGGTAGGTTCTTGTGCTGACTCTGTCGTAGATGGTGGTACTTCATCTTTCCGATTCTTATTGCTTGACCCTTCCTTCGCTTTACATCTCGAATCTAATACTCTCTCTACGAGCTATGCTACAAATGGATCTGCCACATTTGAATGTCTTGACCAAAATCGATAAAATCTCCTCCTATTCGCCTCTTCCCTTCAATCTCGACTTTTACACGGAGGTACAAGATCTCTCATATCTCCTACCACATCTTGAGCAGGAAACCGCGGTTGGATCCAAGTTCGCAGGTCTAAATACAGCTATCGTCGACCTTGTGGAAAGTTTTGGTTTGGTTGGTTTCGAAACTCTCGCGGTGGAGAATAAGAAGAGTATGATGCATCTCCTCCAGGTTATCGACCGAGCAGGTGGCTATGCTTTTGGCGGAGCGGAGGGGGCAAATGATACCGTCTGGCAAGTCGCAATGCGCGAAGGCGTAACCACGATGGATGTAAAGGATGTTCAAGAGCGCTGGATCGACGCGAAAGACGAATTCGACGAGTTGGAGCGGAAAGAACTGGAGGAACAGGCCAAAGCTCGAGACGAGGCTCAGCGGGCAGCACAAGCCAAAGAAGACGATGATGATTTCGATATGATGTCCATGCCACCTGGAGGTAGTGGTGTAAAAGTTGTTAGGAAGAACCAATGATACCCTTCTCAGTCATCGTCGCTGGGTTCCTAGTCCTCGCTATCCACTGCGTCTACCATTGTGATATCATTTGTCGAGTCGGTCGCAGTATTCTTTCCACCTTTTCCAAAAATGCTGTCTAGTGTCGAATCGCTCTGTTCGCCCATCTCTCTTCTTGCCATGATGACAATCTCCTTCGCTCTGCGAATACCCTCTTCCTCTGCCTTCCGAATCGTCCCACTGACTCTTACAACCCTGAATACGCAGCTTTTCCCATTTTTAATCGGCTCCTTATTCATAAAGGACAAGGCCGCCCATGCGATTTGATAATGCGACCGCGAAACTCTTAGGATGAACGTTGAGGTCGCTTGAGAAAAGTATTTTACTATTGAAGATACCTATTAGCCCAATCCCCTCAATCCTCACAAATAGAAACGTAGAAATTTGTCTACTACTTACTCTGCAAACTATCCAATACCGCTCCAGCCCCATAGTCCCCAAATAACTCCTGGACTTGCGTGCGAATCGCTTTGAGTAGTACGCTTTGATTTAACGAGCTGGAGGTTGGTTGGTTGAATGCGACGACGTCTGGGATTGCTGTTTTTGAGGTGGCGCTTTCTAATTTTGGATAGAGAATGTTGACTAGGAGGTAGCGGTTCTTTATTCGGACCATGGTTGCTATAGGGTTGGCGGTGTTGACCTTGTGAGTTCGTGACCTGACATTTGTAGACGCGGTGGTACAGAAGATTTGGAAGACGCGATTATTTTTGGTGGGGTGTGACGTTTTCTGAGGGGACGGGGAAAAAGTCCGAGTTTCCTGTCTCCAATCAGATTCTTTTTTGGGAACTTAGTAAGATTATATAATAGTAATATAATAAAGAGCTCGAAAACCCACTGTATTTATCCATAAGTTAGATCTGAGTCTACTGGTATTGTGTATATATTTTAGAGTGAAGAGAATCCCTTCCCAAACAGGGTATCCGAGGTGTAATAACGGACATATTTCCCCGACGTTGCACAAGAGAAACTCACGTCAGCGATATTGGTACATCAAGTACTCACTCGACTCCGCACTTACCGTACAGTACAGCTATACAAAAAAAGAAGACAAACACCAAAAATGGCGGATTCCAGTCCTCTTCGTGCGGCGATTTTGATTGTGTCAACGACCGCTTCTAGAGATCCCTCAACGGATTCTTCTGGTGCGATTCTGACGTCGGTCTTTGAGAATGAGGGGTCCGGGAAGTGGAAAGTCGATGTCGTGATGATTGTCGGAGATGAGGTTCTGGATATTCAAC
The DNA here is from genome assembly GCA_900536425.1 of Hymenoscyphus linearis. NCBI lineage: Eukaryota > Fungi > Ascomycota > Leotiomycetes > Helotiales > Helotiaceae > Hymenoscyphus > Hymenoscyphus linearis. The sequence continues at coordinate 58,364 of UNPR01000135.1, read as the reverse complement.
GTGCTGTTACGGCTTGGTCGGATGGAGTTAATGCTGTCAATCTGATCATTTCTACTGGAGGAACGGGCTTTGCGATTATGGATAATACTCCTGAGGTATGAGTTTCTTGACAATTGCTCTTATATGTTGAATTCTGTTGCTGACAGTATGGTAGGCTGTTACTGGACTCCTTCATAAACAGGCGCCGGGACTTGTTCATGGAATGTTGGCTGCTTCATTGGCGATAACTCCCTGTTAGTATTCTTCAAAAATTAGACTTATAGATTTATAGAAGGCTGGTCAGCTGATTGTGTATAGTTGCTCTCATGTCAAGACCAGTAGCTGGTGTCCGGAATAAAACACTCATCATCACACTTCCCGGATCTCCAAAAGGTGCAAAGGAAAACCTTCAATCGATCATAAAGCTACTTCCACATGCATGTCAACAAGCCGCTGGAGCAGACTCAAGATCCCTCCACGATGGAGGTATCAAGAAGCTGGAGAAAGAAGCGGGAGTGAGTGCCGCGTCAACTCCTCCACCACCGTCCTATAGACATACCCATGACCACTCTCATGGACATTCCCATAGTCAACATGGACATAATCCTGGTCACGCAATGCCTATCCGACATACTGTTCCTTCCGAATGGCCTTTATCAAACGACCCAAGTCTAGGACCAACTCGAAGAAATCGCTCATCACCATACCCCATGGTATCAGTTGAAGATGCTATGAGTCTCATAAAAGAGCATACCTCATCACCACTAGTAGCCTCAGCAAAAGTCGACGGAAATTTGGTTGGATCAGTCCTCGCCGAAGATGTTACAGCCACCGAAGCAGTTCCCGCCTATCGAGCAAGTATCGTAGATGGCTACGCTGTGATTGCACAAAATGGAGTATCAAGTAAAGGCATCTTCCCAGTGGCCTCCATATCTCATGCTACACCAGGAGAAATCAAACCTCTACGACCAGGAGAAATAACACGCATCACAACCGGTGCTCCTCTCCCACCTGGCGCCAACTCCGTCGTCATGGTTGAAGACACCCTCCTGAAAACCATGACTGAAGACGGCAAAGAAGAAAAAGAAGTTGAGATCCTCGCTTCGGACGTAGAAGAAGGAGAAAACATCCGCGAAATCGGCTCCGACATCCAAAAAGACTCTCTGATCCTGCGTAAAGGCGAAGAAATCTCAGCTATTGGCGGCGAACTGGGACTTCTTGCATCTGTCGGTCGAGCTACCGTGCAGATCTACAAGAAACCGACCATAGGCGTACTCTCCACTGGCGATGAAATTATCGAGCACTCCCGTCCGGGTCCTCTTGCTCTAGGTGAGGTCCGCGATTGTAATCGTCCCACCATCATTTCCGCCATTCGTGGCTGGGGCATGGGCTTCAAAGTCGTAGACTTGGGCATTGCTCGAGATACGCCAGGGGCATTGGAAGAAACTCTCCGTGAGGCTTTAAGAAAGGTGGATGTTATCATTACCTCCGGGGGTGTCTCAATGGGTGAACTTGATCTTTTGAAACCTACCATTGAACGCTCGCTTGGTGGAACCATACATTTCGGACGGGTATCTATGAAGCCTGGTAAGCCAACGACCTTCGCTACGGTACCGTGTAAGAATAACTCTGGTGATCGAATTACCAAAACTATTTTCTCGTTACCTGGAAATCCGGTCTCGGCAGTCGTGACACTTCACCTTTTCGTTCTGCCTGCGTTGCATCATCTCTCTGGGATCCAGCCAGCGGGCTTGCCCAAGATTCTGGTGGAGTTGGGTCATGAGTTTAGATGTGATCCCTTGAGAAGGGAGTATCATCGTGTGGTGGTGGTGATGGATGAGAGGGGTGTTTGTGTTGCCACTAGTACTGGTGGACAGAGGAGTTCCAAGGTGGGCAGTTTGAAGAGTGCAAATGCGTTGCTTTGTTTGCCTGTCCAGAAGGAGATTCTGAGGAAGGGGGACAAGATTGAGGCATTGCTTATGGGGAGGATAAGGAGTTTGTTGGGTGGGTTTTGAGGAGTGGTGGATTGGTAGGTAAGTCGTTTGAGGTGAGACTTGCGGAAGTGATTGCTATGATACATGATTCATCAAGGGCGGCGGGTGGAAATCTCTCATTTTGTTTTTTGTTCAGCTAGCGCATATAGATTGATTTCAGCTCTTTCCTCGCAGTCTCTACGTACATTTCTGTCTTGCTAAGCGAATGCTTGGATACAAACCACCCATTATAGAAATAGTAATGAAGCTGCCCTCCTTCTCTGAATTACAAAAGTTTCTACTAGCAGTAATAATCAGCATTTGTAATCACAGGGCTTACTCTTTATGTTGTTAGAAGGTTGCACCGAGAGGAAGGTGAAGGGGTCCAAGGCTAAGCGAGGAAAGAGGTTGAGCCTCGCTACCATCATACTCGTAACACAATCTTGTCGATTCTTACTTTTTAGTATGCTAAGATGTACTGTATATTGACAAAACAAGATATTTGAAGTTTATACGCGTTATAGTCGCGTAATTTGGTCACCATGGGAACTCGCGAAAATGCGATATGCAACAAAAAGTTGGGGGTTTATTGCTTCACTTGCGAGCAAGGACTCACTTGATGTGCGACAAAGGCAGGAGGGGGGTTGGGGATGGTATAATATCATCGGGTAGTAAATTGCGATACCATGATGTCATGGAATTTCTATAGTGAATACTGCTCAAAGTTACGTGTAGTGAATCTCAAGCCCATCTTCTGTCTCACAATATGTTGAATCCTTCTGTGTTATTATCTTCTTCTCTCTAGCGCAAGACTTGTAACACTGTATATACAAGAATCAAACATAGTACTTTAGTATCTCTTCAATAAGGGCCTTTCTATGCGATGGTTTCAAAGTTCCAAGTGAATCTCGTAAATCAGCCTTCGGCCAATCACCATCTGATTGCAAACCCTTATGTAAAGCTCTCTTCCACCTATCTGCGCGTCTAATCAGTGCCAGATCGCAAAACCACTATATCTTATACCTAAGCCAGTGAATATTGCGAACCCCCTCTTGGTCTAATCATCATACGATCGTAAAGTGCCTCAAGTGAAGCTCTTTCCCATGTAAATCCTATCCAATCAGCACTCTATCGCAAACCTGCTGAAGTGAAGCTCTCTTTCCCTACCTGTCGGTCCAATCAGGACCCGATCGCAAAGCCGTAGTATCTATCTACCCAAGTGAATCTGGGGTAACGTACACCGCCCAATTACCACGCGATCGCAAAGCTGCTCTAGTGAATCTCTTCTCTACATCTCTTCGTCCAATCAGGATCCGATCGCAAACGATCTTCTCTCAGTGAATCTTGCAAACCCCTCCTTGGTCCAAGCAGCACTAGATCTCAAATCTTCTCAAGTGAAGCTATATGCCACCTCTCCTCATCCAATCAGCATCCGATCGCAAAGCCACTATATCTTTTTACCTAAGTGAAGCTTGCAATTGGAGTTTTGTTGCACGTCGCAAAAAATGCGATCGTAAGCTCATTGGCTATCGCTATAGTGAAGGTAAGTGAAGCTTGAATAGAGTTTCTAACCCCCTTAGCTACTTTGGTCAATAAGCGTACGATCGCAACGCCACTTTATCTAGTAGTCCTAAGTGAATCTTGCAAACTCATCTTCGCTCACTCACCATACGATCGCAAACCTCCTGAAGTGAAGTGAATCTCTCTCCTATATATCTCTATCCAATCAAGACTCGATCGCAAAGCCACTATATGTATCTGCCTAAGTGAAGCTTGCAAATGGAGTTTTGTTGCACGTCGCAAAAAATGCGATCGTAAGCTGATTGGCTATCCCTATAGTGAAGCTATGAATATGGCAAGTGAAGCTTGACTGGAGTTTCCGCGCCTTCAACCAATTAGGTCACGATCGCAAAGCGACTTTACAAAGTGTACTTGAGTGAATCTTGAATATAATTCCTGTATTCCCTTTAGCCAATTAGGTTACGATCGCAACGCCACAGGTTTTAGTAGTATAAGGTGAAGCTTGAAAAAGGAGTTTTGTTGCACTTCGCAAAAAATGCGATCGTAAGCTGATTGGCTATGGCTATACTGAAGCTATAAAAAGGGTAGGTGAAGCATGAATAGAGTTTCCGCGCCTTCAACCAATTAGCTTGCGATCGCAACGCCACAGGTCTTTGTAGTATAAGGTGAAGCTTGCAAAAGGAGTTTTGTTGCACTTCGCAAAAAATGCGATCGTAAGCTGATTGGCTATCTCTATAGTGAAGCTATAAAAAGGGTAGGTGAAGCTTGAATAGAGTCTTTGACCTGGCCTCGCACCTTTAGCCAATTAACTTGCGATCGCAAAGCCACGGTCTCTAATGCGTAAGTGAATCTTGTAAAAAGGATTTGTTGTACATCGCAAAAATTGCGATCGTAATCTCATTGGTTGTTTCTGTATTGAAGCTATAAAAAGGGTAAGTGAAGCCGAGATAGTTCTTGACCTGGCTTCGTGCCTTTAGCCAATTAGCTTACGATCGCAAACCGCCTTCCTCAAGTGAATGTTGCAAACACGATTTGGTGTACAGTACATCGCAAAAAGTGCGATCGCAAGCTAATTGGTTGTTTATAGTAAAGCGTTGATAGAGTTTTTGACCTGGCTTCGCCCCTTCAGCCAATTAGCTTGCGATCGCAAAGTCACATTATCTAGTAGTCCTAAGTGAATCTTAGATGTAATTCTGTATTCCCTTTAGCCAATCATGACCTGATCGCAAAGCCACTGTATCTAAGATGCGTAAGTGAATCTTGTAAATATGGTTTTATCGCATATCGCAAAAAATGTGATCGAAGCTGATTGGTTGTCTCTATAGTGAAGCTATGAAAAGGGTAAGTGAAGCTTGAATACTCGAGTAGAGTTTTTGTCCTCCTTTAACCAATTAGCTTGAGATCGCAAAGCCACTTTAGCTTATGGCCTTAAGTGAATTTTGAATAGAATATATGTCATCCCTTTAGCCAATCATAATCCGGTCGCAAAGCCACTACATCTATTTACTTAAGTGAAGCTTGTAAAAGGTATTTTGTTGCACGTCGTAAAAAATGCGATCGTGATCTTATTGGCTATTGGTTTCAAGTGAAGCTATGTAAATGACAAGTGAAGCTTGAATAGAGTTCATGTCTTCCCTTTGCGATTGCAACCTGATTGGTTATCTCTTTAAGTGAAGCTTGAGTATAGTTTACAACTCTTCGAGCTCTTGGCCAATTAGCTTGCGATCGCAAAGCCACTATATTTAGAGGCGTAAGTGAATCTTGCAAATGTAGTTTGTTGCACGTCGTAAAAAATGCGATCATAAGCTGATTGGTTGTCGCTATAGTGAAGCTTAAATAGAGTTTTATATTCCCTTCTCAACTTTGGCTAATAAGCTTATGATCGCAACGCCACTTTATATTGTATTCTTGAGTGAATATTAGAGAAACCTTCTATTATCCCTTCAGTCAATCATGACCCGATCGTAAAGCCACTATACCTTAGAAGCGTAAGTGAAACTTACGAATGGGGGTTTGTAGTATATCGCAAAAAATGCGATCGCAAGCTAATTGGCTAAAGGCGCGAAGCCAGTTCAAAAACTCCATTCAAAATTCATTTGCTAATTTATAGCTTTACTACGGAGATAGCCAATTAGCTTGCGATCGCAATACGGAACGGACTTGGGCGGATATCGCCACCCTAGGATATTCTTTAAATATTTAAGCCTTCTCGTCCTTTCTAGCTTACTGCCTGCCTGGCTGTGTAGCTGTATAGCTATGTGAGTGGCTGGCTCTCTCGCTGGCAGTCTCGCTGTTTAGGTGTCTAGCTGGCTAGCTGGCTGGCTGGCTAGCTCTGTCACTGGCTGTCTCGCTATTTAGCTGTCTGGCTGGCTGGCTGGCTCTCGCGCTGGCTGTTTAGCTGTCTATCTGGCTGTGTGCCTGTCTACCTCTGTACCTGTCTGGCTAGCTAGCTACCTAATTGTCTGTCTGGCTGTATAGCTGGCTGGCTGTCTCGCTGTTTAGCTGTTTAGCTATCTGGTTGTATAACTGCCTATCTGGCTGTGTACCTGTCTACCTGTGTAGCTGTCTACCTGTGTAGCTGTGTAGCTGTCTGGCTGTGTAGCTGTCTGGCTGGCTGGCTGGCTGGCTGGCTTTTACTCAAGTATAGCTAAATTAAGAATTCTGTCAGTTCCTTACACCGCCGCCATTTAGATTAGCCACTTAGAGACGTTCTGTGGTCAACCTATACAAGGCACGTTGACATAAATTCGTTCCTTTTTATGTATTTTCAGAGCGAACAGTCGTAAGCGCTATTAAGCATATAGGTTTTTTTGTAATAGCACTAGGGAATATGTTAGTATATTACAGATTTTAGGATAAACATTAGTATAAACGTGTACTCGACCCGCCTATAGTAGTAGTAAAAACGTATAAAGTCGTGACGTATTAGAATAGAGCCTAGGGATATTCTTTAAATACCTTCTCGTCCTTTCTAGCTTACTGCCTGTCTGGCTGGCTGTCTGGCTGGCTGTCTGGCTGGCTGGCTCTCTCGCTGGCTGTCTCGCTGTTTAGGTGGCTGGCTGGCTGGCTGGCTGGTGTTTACTCGAGTACGAGTATAGCCAAATTAAGAATTCTGCCAGTTCCTCTCACACCGCCGCCATTTAGATTGGCTACTTAGAGACGTTCCGTGGTCAACCTACATGAACACCTAAACCCACTAGAGGGGCGTACGGGCCAAATCTAGCCGAGTAAAGGAAGTTTAGCCCAAAGTTTACAGTAAACAGGCATATTACTTCCTAATTAAGCATTCTGCCAGGTCTCTTACACCGCCGCTATTTAGATTGATTACTCGGACACGTCCCGTGGTTAACCTATATAATCTATTTTTAGAGTACATTTATTCTATCTAAAGTAGTTACGCTTACGACGTGACCTACGTCGCTTACTTGCTAAAGCTCGTTCGCGTAAGTGGGTTACTGTTCGCTCTAATAATCTATTTTTAGTTTACATTTAAACCGTCTAAAGTAGTTACGCTTACGTGACCCACGTCGCTCACTCGCTAAAGCTCGTTCGCTTGAGTGGGTCACTGTTCGCTCTGATTAGTACTAGTACTCTAGTCTAATAGAGTTCATTCTGTTGAAGATCACATGTGATCTATTATCTTCTACACCAAACTCTCTTTGTTTCATATAGCATATAATCTAGCTAGATCTCACTTCAATATATTCAAGGCTTTTACCACCTTTCATATACCTAAGTTCAGTACATTCATACCACGCTCAAAAGCCAGGCCGGATCCTCTGATTCTATAAATTTAGTATACAACCTAGTGACTGGCTAATATACTATCTAATATCTTATAAGATTAGATTTTTATTATTATATAAATAGATATCTATCTACCTAATAACACAACACAATCCATCCATCCCACCTACCCACCATACCTACAGTACCTACCATACCTAGCCAAAGAGAGAAACACCAAACCAAACCACACCAAACCAAACCAAAGATTCCTCTCTATAAAACTACAATAAAAGTCCTGGTAATCTTATATAAAGAAAATAGAATCAGATATCCATCTATTACAGTAATCTCCAGTACCCATACGTTACGTTACGCTCCGAGAAAAGAATTCACATCATATCTTATCTTCATAGTACCAGTACCAGTAAATGAATAGTCAGTCAATCAATCAATCAATCAAGTTCAAGTCCAAACTCAAGAAACCGGTAGGAACAGTAGGGATAGGTAGGTGTAAGGAACATCCAAGAACTACTACCTACCTACCAGTTTAGTTTCATCCCAAGTTCTTTCTTACAAAACAAAACAAGACAGATAAGACAGATAAGACAGATAAGACAGATAAGACAGATAAGACAGATAAGACAGACAAGATAGATACTTTTGTAGCACATCGTATTTTTGGGGGTACTCCGTACATAAGGATAAACAATGGTTGGTTGGTTGGTTGGTTACTAGAACTGCTAGTTTCATCCCATCCCAAGTTCTTTCTTACAAAACAAAACAAGACAGACAAAACAAAACAGATAAGACAGGTAAGACAAGACAAGACAGATACTTTTGTAGCATATCGTATTTTTGGGGGTAGGTAAGGATAAGCAATGGTTGGTTGGTTGGTTGGTTGGTTACTAGAACTGCTACAGTTCTAGTTTCATCCCAAGTTCCCAAGGTTCTTATAAGACAGACAAAACAGATAAGACAAGACAGAGAAGATACTTTTGTAGCATATCGTACTTTTGGGGGTAGGTAAGGATAAACAATGGTTACATGGTCAAAACCCCAGAAACCTCCATGCTCGTTGTCCCGTTTTGATGACATGACATTTGACAGCTTGGCTGGACATCAACGAACGCATTGACCCGACCCAATGGAATCAATCAACCTACAGTAGTATCTTGAAAATTGCAATGAAATTTTGACAGCTTGGCTAGCTGGTCATAGACAGACATCAACGACGCATTGACCCGACCCAATGGAAGAAACCTACCATCTTGAAAATTCCCTGAATTTTGATTTTAACATGGAAAACCATCTTGTCTAGACTTCTATGAAAGAGAGGTATATCGCTTGCTTCAGAGGCAGAGGAGCTTTCCTTGAGTCTACTCACGCCATCAAATCAACACCCACCATCCTAAGTGCATCAACCGCCCATCCAGGATATTTCTCTTTCTTACCATACAAATCCCCAAAGAAGCACTTCAAAAATTCCGGATATCGATCTTCAATAATGGCTTTCCGAACATTTCGCATCAACTCTAATTGATACCAAACATTATGCATAGTAAGAAGATGCGCACCAACAGTTTCCTTCCCCGCAATATGACTGACAAAAGCCCTCGTAACACCTAAACCACCGTCCTCGGATTTTCGACAACATAAACATCCACATCCATCTTCCACGGGTCCGAAATCCGTGGCATATTTCGCATTTCGTAAATTGAGGACCCCGTGCTTCGTAATGGCGTTTCCGAATCGCGCGGTACGAGTCGGCCATACGCAATCGAACATATCGGCTCCGAGGGCGATACTAACTACCAAATCGGCGGGATATCCTATTCCCATCACGTATCTGGGTTTTAATTCGGGGAGGAGGGTTGTACAGGTGTGGACTACTTTGCAGAAATCGGATTTGGCTTCTCCGCCGCTTAAGCCTCCTATGGCTATTCCGGGGGTGTTTCGTGCTATCATTTCTAGGCAGCATTCTTTGCGCATTTCTAGGTCTAGTCCTCCTTGGATGATGCAGAATAGATTTTGGGTGGTTGGGTTTTTGTGGGCTGCTATACAACGGTCGAGCCAGCGGATGCTTCTTAACATTGCTTCTCTCATTCGCGCGGCATCTGGTGAGGTTGTAACTAGGACGTCATCCAATTGCATTATTATATCGCTTCCTATCGTATTCTGCAGACTTATGGAATGTTCGGGGGTGAGGAGCATAGGAGAGCCATCATGAGGACTGAGAAATCGAACCCCGTCTTCTGTGATGTTTGCTAATTTGAGAAGGCTGACCATTTGGAACCTGGCATATACAGTGAGACTCGAGGTATATCGTAGAGGGTGATATGAACTAAACATACCCTCCACTATCGGTAAGGAGATTGTGCTTCCATCCTTGTAGTTTATGCGCCCCGCCGACCTTTTCCAGAACCTCTTGTCCAGGCTTCAACCCTAGATGGTATGTATTGTTTAGACAGAGTCGACAACCAGTAGCTTCCAATTGCTCGGGTGTCAGTCCTTTGAGCGAGGCTTGTGTTGCAACTGGCATGAACAAGGGAAGTTGGACCGGACCATGTGGGAGTGTGAGAGTGGCAGCGCGCGCTTTGGTAGTCTAAACTTGAATGGTCACTATGAGTTTATGCGCTTGCAATAGAGGGATCAGAAGACATCTTACAGAGCAACGCGCAACCAATTCAAAGGTCAAGGCAGACGGCATGGGAGCGGGAGTGATGGTGGTCATGATGGGCGCGGAATGAGGATGGTGATGGTGTCAGCCCTGGACGGGAGTTGGTGGATGTAGGAAGTTGGCGGGGTTGAGCTGGTCGGGGGAATCATCCATCATTTTTGGAGGGGGTTGAGGGGTCTTGCTGATAGGGGCGGGGCTAAGGGGCTTATCCGAGGACGCCACAGATGGGAAAAGGGGTCGTCATTGGTTTTTCTTGCGCCACAAGGATATCCGAGAGCCAGGTTCCCTTTTACAGCAAACAGCGCGAGAGAAGACCACCCATTCTATTTTGTGTATCAAGGTCTATCCTCGTTCAAAATCATCTTGAGGATGAGATTCTAGATGGTGATTCCTCCAATTTGGAGTGGCTGTTTACCTGGGTACTCCTCCGACCAAGATGACCCTTAATAGGAGGAAATGCATTCCTACCTAACTCCAAGCTCAGATACCTTCAGGCGCCTGTGGGCGGGCACCACCCACTGGGCCTCATCCCTCATACCTAATACCATACCTAATACCATACCTAATACCATACCTAATACCATACCTAATACCATACCTAATACCATACCTAATACCATACCTAATAACTCATACCTCATACCGCCAAAGAAATTCTTCAGTAACCGCGGCCGTCAGGAGCATCCTCCGTAATGTTACGATGGTAACGATCCGTGAAAACCCGAAAACTTAAAACTCGACGCCCAAAATTATTGTCATTTCTCATCTCTCAGCCGAAAAAAAACCAGATGCTCTTAGACTCTTAGTAGGGAAAAGTGAGGTGTTCTTCAAAAGGTCACACCACTATGGAGTCCTAGCGTCTTGGGAATTTGTTAAAATCAGCTGTTTTTCAAAGACCCAGCCCCACTATAGACAAGGGTGAACCACCCAAGGACCACTCACTGCCACCAAAATGCTCGTCCTCCCTCCGTCCTCCGCTCCTTCTGGACCGCCATGGGTGGTTCTCGACAACGAGATAAATGCGTGGCCAGTACGTCCGTACACCCCCCCATCGCACCCTTTACGCATGGCTAAAAGCTTCTTCCTTGAAAGTGGCGACCGTTTTCGCTCGGCATCCCATGGCCCATCCATCCCGCCCATCCACTACATCCTGTACATCCCATACACCTCTCTTAAATTGGGATGAAACTGTACCGAGTAGCAAGCCATATATACATCTATGTCTCCTTTTCCTCCAAGTTTGTAAGATTTATTTCTTACTCTTTTCCGCTCATATCTTGATCTCATTGGCTCTTCTATTTCCGTGTTATTCATTCGGTCTTTTTATACCTGCATTCTTGTGATACCTTGCGGTTAAAGCCCTTAACACAGCACATAACTCAGTCCACCGCGATTTCACTTGAGCCATATAAATATTCCTTCATTCAACTTTTTGATCATATACCCCTATACCCCTCCGACTTTTCCCGGATAAATTTTTCTGTCATCTATCATCTATCACCTCGTCATTCTTCATTCCTCAAAAAATTTCAAAAAAGTCAACGAAACGAATATACTCGAGTATCCAATCCTCTTTACCACACCTCTCCTCTCTCCAAACAAACAAAATATTCAATTCCATTCCACAATGGCAGCCACACCATCACCCTCACAATCATCACCACCCTCACCCTCACCGCTGACAACCTTCCACCTCTTCCCCCACCTCGCCCCCGAACTCCGTCAAAAGATCTGGTCCCACGCCTGTCCCTCCCGCACCCTAACCCTCCGCTACATCCCAGAAACCGACAAATGTCTCTCCTCCACCCCACCACCCTCCATCCTCCAAGTAAACTCCGAATCCCGCTACGTCGCCTCAAAACACTACCGCCTATCCTTCGGCACTGCCTCCAACGACGCAAAGATATACTTCAATCCCTACCTCGACACACTTTACCTTCCTCGTCATCGAGAAATGGGATATGATGAGACATTAAGGGATTTTAGGACGCTGGTTAGGGATGAGGGGGGTTGGTTGAGGGAGCTTAGAAGGGTGGCTATTGAACATGTTGATTTGAATGTTAAGAGGCCGTGGGAAAGTTATAATAAAGCTAGTTTGCTTCGCGGATTTGAGAGTTTGGAGGAGGTTATTTTGGTTCAGGTTGAGGGGCAAAATGAAAGTGGAAGTGAAGGCAAGGAAATCAGTTGGGATGAAGAGGTGGAATTTGTTCAAGCGAGGGGTGATACGGAGGCTTTACTTAGGATTTGGGTCGATTTTCGTCAGGCGTTTATTATGGAGGAGAGGTTGTTGGAGAAGGTTTGTGGGGATTTGGAGAGGGTTTATAAACCTTTTTTCTTGCCTGCTTTGAGGTTGGAGAGGAAGGTTCGAGTTGAGAGGAGGTAGGGAGGCATTTACGGGTTTTAAAAGGCTTAGGGTTCTTGTTTGGTTGGTTGGGGGGATGATCAGTTATGGGGTGGTTGGCGCATTGGGTTTAGAGGGTTTAAAAGGGCGTAAAGGGCGTATCGTTGGTTCTATTGGATGGATGGTTGGGTAATGGGATAGTTACATGGGCTGGGTGCATTGGGTATGGAGTACTTATATATAATGTTTTTAATATATTAAATAGAGGGCGAATAATTGTTATCTTGTTGGTTGGTTATTTTGGTTTGGTTTGGTGTTGATGTCGTCATGATAGATACTTTTTTGTAGTTATATACCCTTCAGTTCAAGTTCAATGACTATTGAATACTTCTATCTACTTTAGCATAAATGAAATGAAATGTGCTTCTTACCCATCTTCATGTCAAATATCTTCCCAATCAATCCTTCTTCCTATAAGTGCAAGAAAAACATTGTAATTTGTCCCTTACAAAGAAAACGAGTAAATATACCACAGTATATAATCACAATACCTCCTTACCTCTCTCTCTCTATTTAAACAAACTAAACAAACAACTATCAACGTCTCTCTCTCTCTCTCTCCTGTAGAAAAAACTTACCCAAATCCCCATGACAAGAAATTGAAGTTGATTCCCTTACTTTTCCCTTATTCTCCAACTTAACTGACTAACTTGGAAATTTGTCCTCTTATTTATATTGTACTGTATTGTATATTATATTGTATTATATTATATTAATTATATTAATCATATGTAATTTCTAAAGATTCCTAAACCTAGACAGACATCAGACATACAAAAAAATCTTGGGAGGTTATTAGATTGAGAGGTCAGGTGTTTTTATTTGTGGGGGGATTGTGAGGGTGTGTGGTAGTGGGGTAAGGAGGTAGGTAGGTGAAGTATGGAAGGTAAATAAGTCTTGGGTTTTTTGTAATAGTGAGTTGAGTTTTTGTGATAGTGAGTTGGGTTAGGTTGGGTTAGTGTCAGGGAATCACTAGGAGCGTACAAAAGACTACTCTAGAATAGGGTTGAGATTGATCGCGAGCCTTCTAAGAAAGTCCTAGAGCTAGCTATTATTTATAGTCTACAACAAAGAATCTACGCTATACCCGATTAGGCTAATTAGGGAAGCTCCATCTATAACAACATCTATAACAACATTTACTAAGCGAATCAACAAACCTACACGTGACTACATTCACTCGAGCCCTTATATATAGTCCCCCCTTACTCTATTAAATATGTTGTAAATCAGCGTCTTAAGGCTAAACACGGTCCTAAAGAGCCTATGTAATCTCTACACAAGTAGGCTTAACCTTATAGGGAAACCGCTTCTTAAATATAGTAATAGATAAAGTGTCAGGGAATCACTAGGAGCGTACAAAAGTGTGAAGGTTCGATTTCGAGTTTTATAGTGAATGGATTTGTACGTGTTAGTCGCTTAAGTTAATAGGGGTATTCTAAGTGCGGGGTATAAGCGAAAGTGAATAGGGGTATTACTTGTAAGTGCGGGGTATTCTAAGGGTTCCGTAGCTACTTAATTAGTTCTACCGCCAGGAGTTCTCTCCTTCTCTCCTTACGGACAATCTACTTATTAACCTACCTTAACATATTGTCCGCCTTCTATAAACTAATACGATCGACATAGTCGTTGTATTCTAATATAGCTAATCTACTACCTCAACTAGAACACTTCGAGGCTAGCGACCTTTACAATTATTATAACGACCCGCGAGCTCTCTCTAAAGCCGCGACCTAAAATCTCTAGGTTTTCTAGTAGATATTTAAGGACATTATCGAGGGCTTAGAGGCTAAAAGACAAGGACGCGCAGAAGCCCTTTAAGACGAATAAGAAGTAAAGGAAGACACTTAGAAGCTCTAGAATAAGAATACGTAACTCTATAATTAATTAGTCGTACTTTAGAACTAGAATAACGCCCTCAGAGCTTAACCCGCCCTAGCGAATACGCCTTAATAAGTGCTTGTCACGCGTTCGCTAGTATACCTAGATCTCGTTAAATTCGGTGGTACACTTCGATCTCCTTCTAACCTTTGTAGCTACCTTATTAGTACGAGAATTAAGCTTTAACAGAACTAGGATTAGTAGACTACTAAAACCGACCGTATAAACTACGTTTTAAGTACTCTTAAAGGTAAAGTACGTAAGTATATTAACCCTTATATTAATGAGCTTAGACAATTCGGCCTAGCTTTACAATCTGTTAACGACATCTTTACTACTTTAAGTAATACCTTTAGTAATCCTTATTTATAAAGTAATACCTTTAACAAGCTCTATAAGCTTTAATAAGGTAATATAAGAACTAGCGACTTCCTCGCTAATTTCCTGTCCCTCTATATAGTAGTACATTCTTAAGGATACGAAGCCTATACCTTACTATAAAGTGCCTTAGATTCGAGAGTTGCTGATCGCGTTTTATAGAACCCCCTCTACAACGACAGACTCTCTCTTACGAGCTTAGCTACCCTTATACGAGACGCCGACTATATCTACCGTCGCGTTTTTAGCGAGAATTTTCTTAATAAGAAGCCTACTAGTAGTATACAACCTATTCTTCTACCCGCTCCTGTCTCTACGGCGGAACCTAGTAACCCTATAGATTTAGATACTCTAAGGCTTAGTAGTAAGGTAATTTAGATAAAGAAGGATATCGAGGACAAGAAGCGTATAAATACGCTAGAGGAGAAGAAGGCGCAGAAGGAATACTAGACAAGGTACAACTTATACTTCTACTACGACTCTCTTAACTATAATCTAAAGACTCTCTATCTTAAATTAGAGAAAGCGAAAGAGGTAAAGGCGAAGAAGGATAAGGCGAGAAAAGTATAGTCTCTAGCGATAGTCGCTGTCAGAGACGTAAAAGGAATAAGATATTAAGGCTCTCTATATTAGAGGAAAGGTAGAAGAACGTTATAGAAGTCCCCTATAAAGTGGTTTATAAAGATCCTACGAATACTAACAACCTATATATTACTTCTACTACTTATTATATACTTAATTCTAGTGCCTTAGCTTAATACTTTATTAATTCTACCTACGCGTAATAAAATAGATTTATTTTTAAACCACTCGCTCGGCTATAAAGTCTTTATATTATAGACGGACGACCTTCTATTATAGGTACTGTTATATATACTATCACTTTAGATTTAATTATTAGTAAGTATCTCGAACGTTAGTAGCGGTTCTACGTTACTACGCTAGCATCTTATAATATTATTCTAGGACAGCCTTAGCTAGCTCTTTACAATCTAAACGTAGACTAGGTAGGACAAGTTATCGACTTTTATTTAGGGTTTTATAAAGCTTACTATATTCTAAAAAGACTAGATACTATACGAGTTACTTGTATAAGAGAAGAGAATCGAGTACTACTACCGCGGAAAGTAGGCGCTGCCGCTTTCTATACGCTTATAAAGACTTATAGAGTTAAGGTGTTCTCTCTATCCCTCTTTAAAATTGATTAGCATTTATAGAAGTCCGAGGTAGTTTTAGACGACTCTTTAGTTAAGAAACCTCGTTAGATCCGCCTATATCCCCTCAGCTGCTACCAGAAACACCTTTTTGTAGTCCGTGCGCACCCCTGCCAGAGGTAGGAACACCAACTTTTCAACATCAACAATACCACTCCTAAATACCCTTTATTAAATATTATTCTACGCGACTACCTATAATAGATCTAGGGACACGCCGTCTATATATTCTACTCTTTGAATAGCCTAGAATAGGCTTTAAATCTATCAGAAAAGTATAAAATCACCTTACTTAGAGATCGTGTTCTAAAAAGAGTTATATTAGTCTTAATTGCTAATAATAATTAAAGATTAAGCGTACGGCACTTGACAACCTTCGGCTATAACAGATGCGATGTGTTGTTATATAAAAAAAGGCCTTGTTTTCGTAGTTTTTATTAAATATAGTGCATTTTACACCTAAAGTCGTGAAATCATTGGGTCCTATTGGCTCGCTTACATCCTAGAAGTGAGGCACGCTAAAAGGTGTTTCTGGTAGCAGCTGAGGGGATAATAATCTTAATAGCCCCTAGCAGATAGAGCGTATTTTATAAGAGGATTCCTTTTTATCCCTGCCTAACTTACCTTAAACTCGACAACAGCGAGCCTCGGAGCTCTATTTATAGGGTATGTTAATAGAGGACGTAGAAATCGCTTTACGACTAAAACTAGTAGTTAATCCTACTTCTCTATTGCTATAACACTACTATTGTTACTTACTACTTTTCGACAGAGAAGTAGCTAATATCCTACTACTATACCGGGATTGCGATCTCTATATTAAACTTAAGCCTAATAAGACTCTACCTTATAGTAAACTATATAATATGTCTAAACTAGAGCTTCTAGTTTTATAAAAGTACCTTAAGGAACAGTTAGACAAAGGCTTTATCCGCGCGAGCACTTTACCTACCGTATCGCTAGTTCTATTTACAAAGAAGCCTGGCGGTGGCCTTCGCTTTTATATAGACTATCGGCTTCTAAACGACATTACAATTAAGAACCGGTATCCTATTCTACTAATTTAAGAGACTCTTTAACGCTTAAGTAAGGCTCGATACTTTATAAAGCTTAACGTAATCGCCGTATTTAATCGAATTAGGATAAAGGAAGGAGACAAATAGCTTACTACTTTTAACACTAGATACGGCTTATTCGAGTCCCTTGTTGTACCTTTCGGCCTTATAAATGCCCTAGCTACCTTTTAAGCCCGAATTAACAAGGTTCTTTGTCCGTTCCTAGACATCTTTTATACTACTTTTATAGACGACGTACTAGTCTATTCTAATAACCTTTAATCCTATTGCTAGCACGTCTACTAAGTTCTTAATACTCTTTAAGCCGTAGTACTAAATTTAGATATAAAGAAGTGTAATTTTAAAGTATAAGAGGTTAAGTACCTTAGTATAATAATTAACACTAAGGGGGTACGAATAGACCTAGAGAAAGTCTCTATAGTAGTTCGCTAGTAGACGCCGTCTAATCTTAAGGACTTACAAGCCTTCCTTAGGTTCTTAAACTTTTACCGTCGCTTTATTAAGGACTTCTCGTATATTGTTAAACCTCTTAACTTCTTATCCCGGCAAGGTGTGTCCTAGTCCTAGGATTCGGATTATAAGTACGTATTCTAGACTCTTAAGCGAGCCTTTGTTTTAGCCCCTATTCTTCGACACTTCGATCATACTAAAGAAGTGGTCTTAGAATGTGACTCTTTAGATTTTATGTCTGCTATAATACTTTCTTAGTACTTTAATAGCGTTTTACACCCTATTACGTTTATGTCTAGGGTCTTTAATCCCGCCGAGTACAATTATAAGATCTACGACAAGGAGCTCCTTGCTATTGTACGAGCTTTCGAATCTTAGCGAGCTAAGCTGGCCAGCGTCGAATACCCTATTTTAGTTATTATAGACTACTAGAATCTTAAGTATTTTATAACTACTAAGCATCTTACTCGACGTTAAGTACGCTAGAGTAAGTTCTTATCTTCTTTTGATTTTATTATTAAAGTAGCCCCTGTAAAAGACCTTATTAAGCCCGATTCTTTGACTCGCCGCTCCTAAGATTTGCCCTAGGACTCGGACGACCCTCGCCTAAAATACTAAGACTAGGCCCTACTTAAGGGACGTAATTTAGACCTAGCCTTACGCTTGTCACCTATTTAACTTAATAAGATAGAGGAATCTAATAATTAGAGGATTACTTATATACTTAAGGAGGGTTATCCTAACAACCCCTTTTAGAAGCGAATATCTACTAAAATAAATCGGGTAGACCGTACCCTATACTCTAAAGAGGTATTATTATTAGAGTGTCTGATCCGCGATAATTAGTTATACTTCCGGGATCGCTTATACGTTCCTAACACTAGTTTACGCGTGTGGCTACTTTAAAAGAGCTACGATTCTGTCGAAAGCGGCTACCCGGGACGAAACAAGCTGTTCGAGTTAATTTCTCGCTATTATTAGTAGCTAAAACTTTACTACGATATAGCTTAGTTTTATAAAGCTTGTGAGAATTACGCTCGTAATAAACACTCTCAACTTCGCTATTAGGGTACTCTAAAATCACTCCCACTTCTACTTTAACGTTAGACCGACTTATCTATAGATTTTATAGGACCTATCGCTCGAGTAGACGGCTTTAACTAGATAATAGTAGTAACCGACAGACTTTCTAAGGACTACTATATTATTCCTTATAAGACGACTATAACCGCCGCCGACTTAGCTTACGTCTTTGTTTGAGATATTTAAAAGCTCTATAGACTCCCTAGTTTAATTGTCTCTAATCGAGGAACCTTGTTTATATCTAACTTTTAGAAAGCTGTCTATAAGATACTATAAATTTAGGTACAGCTCTCGATAGCGTACTACCCTAAAACCGATGGCTAGACTAAAATTATAAATAAGTTAGTAGCGAAATATCTTCGACTTTATTTAGACTTCGCTTAGAAGAAGTAGGTATAATATCTTCCTTTAGTAGAGTTCGCTATAAGGAATGTTGTAAATAGTTCTACTAGAATGTCCCTCTTCTTTGCGAACTACGGTTACTATCCTAGACTAAGCTTTTTACCACTAAGAGACCTAGATTCTATGTTACTAAAAGAACTAGCTGGTACTTAGTTCGTACAAAAGATGTAAGAAATCCTTAAATTGCTTTGAACTAATCTATTAGCTGCTCGGGACGCTATAGAGTCCTTAGCTAATAATTTAAGAACTCCTGCTCCTGACTACCGAGTAGGCGATTTAGTACTATTAAGTACTAAAAATATCCTATCTACGCGTCCTATTCTAAAGTTTAATGCTAAGTTTATTAGCCTATTCTGCGTTCTATAAAAGGTTAACTCGTACGCTTATAAGCTAGACTTGCTAGTCGAACTTAAAGCTATCTACCTAGTCTTTTATACTAATTTACTACGTCCCTCGGCCGGCACTTCGCTCCCTGGCTAGTCTAATCTACTAGCGATACTAGTAGCACTTAATAATAGTAGTTAAGAGCTCTAGGTAATCGATAAAATTGTCGACTCTAGGCGCTAGGACGGCCAATTTTAGTATCTTGTTTAGTAGCGAGGTTATAACGAGAGTACCTAGGAACCTCTTAAAAACGTCTTTTTAAGGTCTATATCTCGCGCTTTATTCTATCGTTCTTTTCCTAATAAGTTATAACCTACTTCTAAGGAACTAAACGCTGCTCGAACTGCTTCGAAGTAGTAGAGTTTTAGTATAAGGCGGGGCCTTATGTGAAGGTTCAATTTCGAGTTTTATAGTAAATAGATTTACACGTGTTAGTCGCTTAAGTGAATAGGGGTATCCTAGGTGCGGGGTATAAGCGAAAGTGAATAAGGGGTATTGCTTGTGAGTGCGGGGTAAGCGAAGCGAAATTGAATAGTGCTATTGTAAGTGCGGGGTATTCTAAGAGTTCCGTAGCTATTTAGTTAGTTCTACCGCGAGGAGTTCTCCTTCTCTCCTTGCGGACAATCTACTCATTTACCCACCTTGACACGTTGCGATCGCAAGATAATTGGCTAAAGGCTCGAAGCTAGGCCAAGAACTTCCCATTTTTATAGCTTCACTATTGAGATATCTAGCCAATGAGGTTACGATCGCATTTTTTACGACTTACAACAAAATTCCATTTACAAGATTCACGTACGTAATACAAACCGTAGCTTTGCGATCGTAAGATAATTGGCTAAAGGCTCGAAGCTAGGCCAAGAACTTACCATTTTTATAGCTTCACTATTGAGATACCTAGCCAATGAGGTTACGATCGCATTTTTTACGACTTAAAATAAAAGTCTATTTACAAGATTCACTTACGCATTTAGAAACCGTGGCTTTGCGATCGTAAGATAATTGGCTAAAGGCTCGAAGCCAGGCTAAGAACTCTATCTAGGCTTTACTTACCCCTTTTATAGCTTCACTATTGAGATAGCCAATAAGGTTACGATCGCATTTTTTGCGAAGTGCAACAAAACTCCTTTTGCAAGATTCACTTAGGCATTAGAAACCATGGCTTTGCGATCGTAAGATAATTGGTTAAAGACTCGAAGCTAGGCCAAGAACTCTATCTAGGCTTCACTTACCATTTTTATAGCTTCACTATTGAGATACCTAGCCAATGAGGTTACGATCGCATTTTTTGCGAAGTGCAACAAAACTCCTTTTGCAAGATTCACTTACGCAATAAAAACCGTGGCTTTGCGATCGTAACCTAATTGGCTAAAGGCTCGAAGCCAGGCTAAGAACTGTATCTAGGCTTCACTTACCTTCACTTAAAGGGATAGCCAATAAGCTTACGATCGCATTTTTTGCGACGTGCAACAAAGTCTCATTTACAAGATTCACTTATGGCTATAAGATATAGTGGCGTTGCGATCGTAACCTAATTGGCTGGAGGCTCGAAGCCAGGCCAAGAACTCTATCTAGGCTTCACTTACCTTCACTTAAAGGGATAGCCAATAAGCTCACGATCGCATTTTTTGCGAAGTGCAACAAAACTCTATTTACAAGATTCACTTACGGCTATAAGATATAGGGGCTTTGCGATCGTAACCTAATTGGTTAAAACAACACAGGGAAGGAAAGATTCTACTCAAGCTTCACTTGCCATTTACAAGCTTCACTTACCATTTATAAGATTCACTCACAATTTACAAGATTCACTTATATACAAGACACGATGGCTTTGCGATCGTAAGCTAATTGGTTGAGGAGCGAAGGCAAGGAAAAACTCTATTTAGTCTTAGTCTTTACTTACCTTCACTTGTAGAGATAGCCAATTAGCTTGCGATCGCATTTTTTGCGACGTGCAACAAAATCCCATTTACAAGATTCACTTACGCATTAGAAACCATGGCTTTGCGATCGGGTCATAATTGGTTAAAGTGAATACAGGAAATATATATAAGATTCACTTATAGCCATAAGATAAAGTAGCGTTACGATCGCAATCTAATTAGTCGAAATCAAGATAGAAAGTCGATCTAAGATTTACTTACGCACCTCACATATAGTGACTTTACAATCATGACCTAATTACTTAAGGCTCGAAACTAGGCCAAGAACTCTATTCAAGAAACTCTTAACCCACCATTTTCATAGCTTCACAATAAACATCGAATCCTTCACACAATCGCATCTTTTGCGATGTATAGTACAACAAAATTCCGTTTACAAGATTTACTTACACATCAGTAGCTTTAGATTTCGATCGGGTCATAATTAGATAGAGACTTATGTGGGAAAGAACTTCATTTGAGGAGGTTTGCGATCAGATGGCGGGTAATTGGACGAGATAGGTTTTTAGGATTTACTTAGGGAGAATGTTTGGGATTGGGTCATAATTAGATAAGAAAGAACTTTACTTCAGGAGGTTTGCGATTAGATGGTGATTGGGCGGAGTTGGTCTGGATAGTGAGGGTACTGACACTGATAGAAAGTTTGGGAATGGAGGATGGTGTATAGTGAGGGAGGGATTGGGAAGTGGGATGGGGCTCTGGTGATGGTTAGGTAGGTGGGTAGTTACAAGTGGAGTGATGGATGATAGGGTGTCCTGGTTGGTGCCTACTTATACAGGGGACTCTACTAGTTCTCGGTTGATGGATTGGAAATAGGAAGGGCTAGGGAGTTATAGGTAGAGTTATAGGTATTAGTATATTGTTGTAATCTTACTTCTACTTCAAGTTCTAGTCCTCATACTCACAACACCTTCAAACATCAAACATCAAATCCAAGACCGACCCACTCAACAGCCATTCCCATCTCCCTGCCATTATGCATAGAATAGTATTCATTGCCTACCGAGTTTTCATTCATTTCCATTCAAACCTGCAGATCCAAGTTCAACAAAGGCCTTTAATTGAGCGAGTAAGAACTCTAAGTATACCTTATGTGACCACACGTATCCCTATTTCTGGGAAAGCTATATATATATCTATATCTCTATCTATATACTTTACAAGTACAAGTATCTCAAACCTCCAAATCTTATTCACTCACTAGCATTTCCTTATTCCATAAAAGAGAAATTTGGGCAGTTTTTATGATAGTGTTAGATAAACCACCCATGTCTAGGCCCTATGTATCTATCTATCTATTCAAGTGAAAAGAAATAAGAGAGAAAAGGAAAATACAGAATATAATAACCCAACTTCCACATTTCCATAAATCCACCTTAAATCCACCCCACCACAAAAACACAAAACGAGCAACAATATCCAAGAAACAACATCTAACAAAGTACCTCTATATCTCATAGAGAATAAAAATGTGCACATACCTACCAACCAACCAACCTACTTCCTTACACCAACTCTCTCAAAACCTTAAAATCATTCCACTCTGATTAATTATAAAATAAAACCTCACATATCCCATCCCCTCCCCTCGACGCTACACACACACACACACACACACACACACATATATATATCGATCGATTCTGTAAATTATTCCCATCCACTTCGTATCGAAACTTATTCACACGCAAACTTGAAAAATGGAAATATACAGTATACGTGTAGCATCGAGGGGATACCGGCAAGCGAGGTTTTAGAGGAGTATATCTATCTCCTAGTCTCTACATATATACTTGTTCGATTTTCAGGTTTGCGATATCCGCTTTTGGTCTTGGACCTTGCTCCCTAGAGGCTCAATTCTGTATTCCAAGCTTGAAAAAGGGTCAAAAGGCAAAATTTGAACCTATGAGGAGCAAGGTCGAAGACAAAAAGTGGATATCGCCGAGCCAAAAATCGAAAAGTACATATGTCGAGACCAGGAGATACTCGAGCACCTAGAATTCTGGGTTTCTCAATTTGGTTCGGGAGGTCTAGGGACTAAGTATCTAACGTGTTTGGTTGGTTATAAATAGTGCTATATATGGTCATCTGATTCCCATTCTACTTCTAGTTTTAGTGCCGTCGCGTGTAGTTTTGCACTAGGGATTGAAGCTAGCTAATTTGGTGTGTCCGTCGACTTCTAGATAGGTAAAATCTCCAGGTACGGTTAGGTCTAGTCTATCCATATGACGAGCAAGAACTGTGACGCGAGAAGAAAAAAAGGCCGGTGAAGCTAGGTAGACGCCGGCGTAGAATAAAACCTCGCTCCTGGAAACAATTATTTATCTCCTGTTCCCCATTTCTCTCTTGTTTCTTACTTCCATCTTTCATTTCGAAACCCCCAAAGACGAGTCCTCAAAAATGACCAACCCGACGACGATGTCGAAATGGGCCAAGAAGATGGCGGAGGTATTGCCAGGTGCACCACTTAGCATCGTCACCAAGGATTTGCCAGATGTTTCCGATGTCCTCACCAATTTTCCATCAGTATCTGGGAGTATCGTCTCACGTTTGACGGCATCTTCTAACGCAATCACTCGTATGCCAGCAGCTTCCGATATCCTCATCCGTATGGCAGTATCTGAGGACACCGTCACTCGTATGCCATCATCTCTCGAAACACTCGATCCCAAAATCCTCGATCGCATCTTTGGGTTACTCGATAAACCTTCCACCGTCAGTCTCGCACTCACAGACCCGGTTTTCCTTGAGAAACTGCGCGAGTATCATAATAAGGATCATGAGAAAAAGGATCACGATAACAAGGAGGTGCAAGATAAAAAGGAGGCCTTTGATCCCCCCAGGCTTTGGCTTCGATTCGAGTTACCACCGATAGATATGGAGCTGGTAGAGATCAAGGGTATCATGAGTACTTGGTTGGCAGAGAAATTCAAACCCGCGAGTAGGAGGCCAGAGCTTTGTTGCAAATTCGCAAGATTCATTGGGACAGACAATAGAAAGAAGTGGCTGCTTCATATGAGTCCGTAAGTACGTCCTTTCCTGGGAGAGGAATGATGCTAATACTTTTTTTTTCTCCCCTAGACGCGCCATTGTTTGTGGACTTTGCCGCGAGAAGTTCGACGACTTTAATAGGTTCGTGAAAGAACGTATGCAAGTCAAGCAAAATTGACGGGATAATGTTTTCCCGGGGCTGATTTTCGATTCTCGATTCTCGATTTCCGACATTCAGAATCGGTCGTGGAGAATCCAATCTTTCCGCCTGCAATAATTTGGCAATGATCATTTGAATAGTGCATTATTGTAAGATGCTTCAGCAGACATATTGGCTTATTTTCCAGCTCGACTTTTCGCAAACTTCTCGTGCCATTTGTTGACTTTGGGTGGAGCTTTCGTCTCGCCTTCTTGTAGGATCAGCTCAATAGTATCCTCAATTTTGGCGATCGCAGTGACGGAAGGCTGTGATATGAAGGTTTCAGCATCGTCAGCATCAGTAGGTTTCGTGGAAGATGGTTCCAGGAGCATAATAGGGTTGGAGGTGTTCTTTTGTCGCATTTGGTATTTCTTGTCGCCCGAAGAAAGGATCGCGTAACCGGGCGTCGTCTCGGTAGCAGGAGAGGAGGTGATGGAGAGACTAGTGGACAGGTTAGTTTTCGTGTTGTGGACGGAGGCGCAACGCAATGGTGGGTTGAACAAACACTGGCGGGTTTTCTGACTCGAGGAGTGCTAAGAGCTCAGGAGGTAGCTCGAGAAGTTTAAAGGACTGTTGGGGATGGTTCGCAGAGAAGGGGATGTCATTCCGATATTGGGTGGCCATGGTGGGCAAGATACCTAGGTGTCGGTGTCGGTATCAGTATCAGTACTCCGTACTCGAGTATAGAAAATTGACAGGTATTTCTGTGGTGGAGCTGCTTTGCCCCTGGGGTCTGGGCTAGTCGAAGCTAGACTACTTGGAGTGATGTTTTGTTTCGTTTGGTTTGCTGGTGATGTCAGGAGCCAGGGAGCACCTGGGCTGCCTGGGCTTCCTGGGCTGGACCTGCTCCCAAGGTTGGTGGATGAGGGGTCATTGTTGACTTTGTTCAGGGGGGATGGCCAATCATCGCGTCCCGTAGTGGAGATCCTCCAAAAACTCCGAGAGGCTGAATCTTTTTTTATCCCAGACACTCACCACTCCCACTTTCTCAGCCTAGACCCAGACCCGGTTTTGACGACAATTTCTGATTTGCTCCTCGACCGCTGGGAATAGTGGAAGTGCAGCACAGGCACAGTGCAGTTTACGACATTGAAAGCTGCCCAATCCCACTGGACGATGTGATATCGGATGACCTGATTGTTTGTGTGTCTGCATCTGTCTCTGCATCGGCCTCGCCTCGAAAAAGGACTCGGTACGCACCGTACTCGGTACACGACGTGGACGCGTTTTGGTGTGTTTTGTTGTCCCTCGTCAACTCGCACCCATCCCGACCAGGGCTTCCCGCAAGCTTCCCCCAACCAACTTATCCTGGTTCTTGAACGACCGGTGTGTATTTGTGACCGATACACCAGACCCCAATCTCGCGACCACTCATATCACCCTCCTCGAAAAAGTCCTCCCACCACCACGAACACGCGGGCATTTGGCATTTCATCTGATCTCAAGAAACTCCGTCATGAAGACCCATTGAGCGACCCTCGACGAACCCAACCCCCCCAGCGCGTAAAAAATACACCACTCCCTCCCCACATCCACCATGGTTCGAGTCACCGAAGAGCTGGCTCTGTCGCAAGACGAAGTTACTCTATACTATACCACCGACCCGGCTCTGAATCATCTGCCAGTATTCGTATTCCACGGCGCTTCCACCACCAGCAATTCCACTCAGAATAGCTCTCGAATACAGGTCCACATCTTCACAGCTGCTGGTTTTCAAAGCTACCCACGCATCACCATCTCCCCGAATTCACCCTTCTACCAGTCCGTGAACCATCTGCCGCGCGATAAACAAGGAGACGAAATATGTCGAGGACTAGCATTTGGTCTGTTAAAGTACTTCAAGGAGTTACCAGAGTCAGTGAAAGGCGGCCTAATTGTTCAATCGGCAACCCCTCGGGGCAAGAGACCTGGAACAGCAGAGACGCTGTTCGACGAACCTCATGCCGCGAACCTTGCTGGGTCAATGGTCAAGCTGGATAACATTGGAGACATCTTATTTGATCTGCAGGCAGCCTTGCGCCCACAGAACATCAATCATGTAGACGTCGATTTGGTCCTACCCCCAGGCTCGATTGCCCCCTTCCAAGAGCTAGACATGGATGACATTAAAGACGACGATGATATTGAGGATCCAAAATTGAAGCAGTACGGCGTGTACGCACCATTAGTAAAAATGTTTGGCGAAACATCTTTCCTTCCAACCTCTCGATTGCGCAGGGCACCATCCAGGGCTTCCTCTCTAAATCGATCAAGATCGTTTCTGAAGGACCAGAAAATGGCACTTCGTAGGGAGATGGGAGAACTATCGGATACGGAAGAACGATATGTCATTAAAATGCATGAACTGGTCAATCATATTGCAGACGACTACCGCACCAAAGCCAAGACTCGAACATTTGGAAGTTTCAGTCCTTCGGAAGATGATCTACAAAAGCTATTCCCCCGATGCCTGGATCGGATTTTACAAATCAACTCGGCATTTTTAGCAGCCATTCGGAAAGTCATGGACGAGACGGAAGAGGAGGCCATGCGCGACTTGGAAGGTCCAGTTGCCAGCTCCACAAGTTCTCGGCATGGAGGCTCAGGTCGTATGAAGGATTCTACTGGAGCACTCGCCTTTGCCAAAGTACTTCTCAAATGGTTTCCTCAGTTTACCGAAGCCTACCAAGAGTATATTCGGGCTAGTCAGGACTTTCCCAATATCATTACGATTTTTGTTAAACAACAGACGAGCTTTTCTCGGCGTGTTCACGAAACCGGAGAGCAACGCCTCAGGTCTGCTGTGATTGAACCGGTTCAACGATTACCACGCTACAGTCTTTTCATCGATAACATTGTCAATTATCTTCCAGTTGGCCACCCTGCTTTACAGCCCATGCTAAAGGCAAGAGATATCATTACTTCTATCTGCTCCATGGACCCACCCACCGCAGATAACTCGCTGGCCGTTAATCGATTGAAGCACATAATCGAATCTTGGCCCACAACATTAAAACCTCAAGGTCGACTGATCACTGCAGTTGATTTCGCGGAGCTTCCTGCCCCTTTTCACGTTGGGCCATCAGGTAGCCTAAAAGAAGGAATGTTCCTAGTTTTTGCAGACGCTATTGTGGTACTTCGAAAGGCCAGAGAATGCAGCCTATCAGCTAGGGGTGTCATGGCCGAGATCGACAAACCTTCGGCAGTTTCAATGATGGCCTCGATGACTGCTGCTGCCGGTGGTCAGAGAAGGATTTATGAACTGAGCTTTTCTGGCTGGCACGGTCTGGGCGATACCCGATTTACCATGTCTGATGATGGAAAGGGTATTTGGATGACCTGTCTTCAGGAAATTAGGGATTTTACTACAACTGTACGTGACAGAAGCAATCAGGCAGCTACTATTCGGAGTTTTCTGCTTCAAGGTGCGTATGAGGGCAAGGCAGGCAAATTTACCGAGGAAATTGCTAGAGCAAAAGTGGAAGGCCGATTTTCGGAAGCTGAGCGAGAAACCGACAGATGGTCTCTGCGAACGGTAAAACTGCTCGCGCCGGAAATCAGCTTTCACACGGCCGTGTTCGAGGAAGGCATCGACACGCTGATTGAGGGTAGAAAAGAGCCTGCTCCTATACGCATTGTGGTTGACCATGAAAAGGGAACCAAGGGTGCACCGGTGGGCCATTATGGTGTCGAGATTGTTTCCAACGTCAACGTCATCAATGATGGAGCAAAATACCGATTGGAGGTTGGTGGTCTTCACGACAGAATATTTGTCGATGAAGTTGGCACCGAGCACTTCCTGCCGACCCTTACAAAGAGAGGTGCGCACACAATCCGTTTTCCACATGTCAATTTCACTAATACTAATTTGCTTAGTTGTCGACTTCATTCGCGCACAACATCACTGTAGCAACGCCACTCTCGTTACTCCATTTTTGTCGTTTAATACCAAAATTTTAAAATCTCTCCATGTACAGCAGGTAGAGGGCGATAAGAAGGCTCTCAGACCTGCTTCGCCGGTGAAGATGATTTCAAGCTTCTTGAGCGGTGGTTTTAATAGCTCAACTTCGTCTTTCAAGGATTCTGTTTCCACTTCTTCAGTGAGACAACCTCGAACTCCGGGCCTTGGCAACGTTCCTATAATGCAGTTACCGCAGCTCACAAGGACAGATAGCAACAGGTCGGCACACTCTGTCACCGAGGTTTTTGACGGGAGAAGCAGTCTTCGCGGAACCGGCGATGACGGTCGACCAGTAAATCCGCTTGTTCGTCTCGAAGAAACATTCACCGGTTACATTGGTGCTCTCCAATGTCGAAAGGGTAACATTGTTGGCAAGGTTTTACGAAATCGTGCAAA
Organism: Hymenoscyphus linearis; assembly: GCA_900536425.1. Classification (NCBI taxonomy): domain Eukaryota; kingdom Fungi; phylum Ascomycota; class Leotiomycetes; order Helotiales; family Helotiaceae; genus Hymenoscyphus; species Hymenoscyphus linearis. The sequence goes on along the minus strand of UNPR01000135.1, from coordinate 29,744 downwards.
TGCCGATGAATTAGCTATCAATGCCATCTACAATACCTTCATCGAGAACCCCTTTGATCAAAGAGCAGCTTCAGAAGTATCCGTTGATGTCATTTTTGTGGCTTTTGAGAAATATTTGAGGATGGCTTGGAGGGATCAGATGGGTCAGGTCATGTCAGCACGGACTTTAGATGGCTTGCAGGACAGGGCAAACAAACTATTTGCTGGTGATTTTGCCGATTATGTTAGAATGATTCTTGGCGAAATGGCGCCGCAGAATAGAAGGGCCTTCATTGCAGTCATCAAGCTTTTGGCGGATCTCCTAGAAGGATGCGGGAATGATGGAGACCGAGGCGCTCTTACCGCGGCCTTTGCTGAGCTATTGGTGACTGACGGTAACCCACACGATTACATCAACTTACTAGATCGTATGGTGGAGGAATCGGAGAAATTGTTTGAAGATATTGGGCCTGGCGCTATCAATGGAAGCAATTCAAATTTGGGATCAAACTTTGGATCGCTACGAAATACTCCTACTCCTGTTTCGGCTAATGCTTCGATCACCTCAAACACATCTTCATTCCGACGGCGCTTTGCAGACACGATTCTGAGACAAAACAGCACCAAAGATGATCGACCCTCCGTATGGAGGTCATTAAGTAAGACAAATCGCAGTGTTGCCACTGGCGATACCATCCCTTCGAGTGTATCCAAGGGGTCTTCGCTCAGCCGCTCAAAGTCCATAGAATCGCAACATAGGCGTCCAAAATCTAAGGATAGGGCAACTGTTCTTGGTGCATTTGACGACAGACCATTAAGTTCACATGGCCAGCAGTCGTTCAGACTCAGTACCATCGGCGCTTCACCGCCCCCCGAAGACAAGGAAGAAGACAACTCCAAAAGCGGCAAGAAAAGTCGACGAAGCTCTCTGTCTGATTTAAAGGCTCTGATGGCCGCTGCAACATTGGGAGATAGTTCTCCGGTCTCGTCTCCACCGCCAAATCACGATAAAGATGTGAAAGCTAACTTACCACCGAGAACTCCTCCATCCACCAAGATTCCTATTATCAATGGCGACAGAGGTCGATCAGCGGTCTTCCTTACTGGCTCGCCAAAGCAAAAAGAAAATTCCCCCAACGGAAATGGTTCTAGGAATATTGGAAACCTGACGGAGATTTCTGGAAATATCATGTCCCCAGGCAGCCCTGGAAACAGAGGCACGTGGTCTCCAGGAGTGTTAAAGGGCCATGCCAAATCTGTTTCTCTATCGTCCAATATTCCAACTCTGCGCGCCAATCGACGAGACAGCGTCTCTAGACCCGCTACAAGCGGAGGTGCAGGAAGGCCTTCCCCACAGAAGCTTCGGCTTCAAAGCACGCAGAAACTTCGCGAACGAATCCATCAGGAAAAGACTGTCATCAGCGAGGCCGAGACGGAGCTTCAGAACGAGCTCTCCAAAATCGGGGAAGAGATGGCCCGTATACATGCCGGATCTTCTCCTATCCGCACTCGAGATGTTGAGCAGCTCACCGCAATTGTGCAGAAACTCGAGGCGAAGATCCCGGAACTCGTACAGGATTTCACGGCACGTAATGAATCCATCAAGGCGGATATGGAGAAGAGTCTTCAGGCTTCCGAGTACAAGGTCAAGGCTATCGATCAGCTTTACAAAGAGAGTAGCGCGGAAAACGAGCTTCTGTACGAGAAGTTCAATGGGGAGTTGGGGAAGATTGTTAAGGCGTTGAAGGGGAAGGGGAAGGATGACAAAGAGTTTCTTATTGCGAAGGCGAAGGAACAGGGAGAGGAGGCGGCGAGGATTAAGAAGGAAAATGCGAAATTGAAGAGGGAGATTTTGACATTGCGTGCATTGTTGAAGGGGAATGAATGAAGGAAGCTCGGAGAATATTTGACGTTCTAAGCATTTGTTGGGGGTTATTGAATGAATTACGAAAGTATCGATAATTCGAGGAATGATCGTGTCGGTTGATGGATTCGACAAGGGAAGGGAAATCGAGTTTGTTGATGGATTCAACAAGGGAAGGGAACCTGTTGAGAGAACCCCGTTGGTCTTTCTTTACATGCGAATTCGGGGCGGGCGTTCAAGGTTCATACATTGGAGCGTGGGAGCGACGGAGGGTTTTATTTTTTCGCCTGTGCGAACCTTGAGGGAATTTTGAGGGAATTTGTGCATAGGCGCTAGAATGAGTATTCTGTTTTTTTACTCTGTGAGTGTTGCGATTTGCGATTTGCGGGGCAAAGGATACAATTATGTGTGGAATCGGGAAGTAGGAAGTAGGTTCTTTAGGTTCGGGCGTGTGGGTGAGGATGAGGATGAACAGGAAGAAAGTCCTCACCTTGTATAATACTGCCGCGGTGCGCTTTTACAGATGAGGAATTGGATGGAATGTGTGTACTTACTACCTGAATGAATGGGGGGCCCTAATGAGGATAGGCTGGTTGGTTGGTGAGGGGGAAATGGGGATTAGGGGATAGGGGTATTAATATTATGTGAATGAAGAATGGTTTTCTGTTTTATTGTGTGTGTTTTTGTTTTGTGACGTTGTGAGACTGTGAGATTGTGATGAAGTGATACTGTGAAGTGTTGAGGTCTTGAGGGTTGAGGGTTGAGTGTTGACTTTTGTAAAAGTGAACGAACTATGGAGAAGGGAATTTGAGGAGGGAGAGTCTACACAAAACAAAATTTAAATTCAATAAGTAGAGTCAGTCTTACAGATCTCTCTCGAACGACTCAGCCTGCCTGCTCGTCAAGGTTACTAGCAGCTCTCATTAACGATGTAGTAAGGATTTGTAATATGTACTGTACATGTAGGTTAATTATTAAGGAATGAGGACTGGTGGCGATATCCGCCCAATTCCGTTCAGTATGTAGTTGTACCCTAGCACGTGACCCACTATTACCATTCACCTAGCACCTAATGCAATTTACATTTTGAATTAAGACGTTCGCTGTCAACCAATAAGTATAAAACACAGGAAACATAGCTCTTTAGCCGTGGCCTACTGGTAAGGGCGCCAGTCAGTGTCAGTGTCTTGTTGGCCAGCCATAAAGAAACCCAGGTAATGCTGTGTTCGACCCGAGCGGTAGGTGCAACTTTAGTTGTACTCATTAGGATCTTTTTGCCATTTTATTTTATTTTATTGTATTTCTTTTTTTTTTTTTTTCTTTTTTTTTGTGGGAGGCGGGGAAGGGGGTGGGGGAGGGGGTGGGGGTTGATTTGATTTTTGGCGACGAAGCAAGCAAGGCAAGTAAGGTGAAATTAAGCGAGTGGGTGGCAATTTATCGGCCTACCCAAGCGCAAGTTTGAGGCTATGCTTGCACACTATAGATCTACCCGTCCCTTGGTCTGTCTGGTCCCTGACAAAGCGACGAGGGAAGCGTGAGTGAATTCAGGAAAGCCTGGTTGGTGGCTTTTATACTTCAATTCTGGGATTAGAAGCAAGCGTGTTTTACAAGAGAAGAAAGATGGATACAAGAAAGAACGAGTGTATCTTGTTTCTTCGTCGTCCGTCTCAAACCTTTTCCTTCAAGTCCCATTCGGTGCTGTCATCGATGAAAACTCTCTTCGAAGAGTGGAATTGTATGTAGCCTTTGCGTACTCGATTTGAATATCAACTCATTCTTCTCGAAAGTCTTTTACTGTGCCTTCGCCAACTCCTGAGACATCTATCTTCCTGATCATCAATCAGCGAGAGAAGAGAGGAAAAGAAGTGGTATTATGACATAAGAATTTGATTATTTCTAATCCCATTTAATAGGACTCGGTGACGAAGTTCATGAAGAGTGTCAAGTAGGAGCAAACTCTCGAGAATTATGATTGAGACTCGTGATACCCTACTCTACTCCTCTACTCTATTCTCCTCTATACAAGGACTATCAATCCTACTTCCCCTCCTCTACTCAATCTTACATCCTCTACTCTCCTCTACTCTCCTCTACTCTTCTCCAATCGTTTCTACTCGCCAACTTCCAACTTCCAAGTAGCACGCTCGAGATAGAGTAGAGTGAGTACTACTTATATAGTGCAAAGCAGGTCAGTAAGGCATTTAGCCCGAGTCTCCGTGCTATGATGTTAGCTCATGAAGGAAGGAAGGAAGGAAGGAAGGACTGTAGGATATTGACGATTCGTCTTTGTGTGTGAGAAATTTAAGGGTGTAAGTTAGGGTGTGGGGATGTATGGGTGTAGTGAGGAGAATAAATGTATAGAGGTGTGGAATACTACAAACTGAGGCACAGGCTCTTAGGAGTGGGAAGAAGTGAGAATGAGTAAGAAGGGCTCAGGAGAAGATTGTAATACCCGCTGCGGGGTGGAAATCTTTCTATCCAGGAAGGGAGGGACATGTAGTATAGAAAGCTGATTATTACATATAGTAAGTGTCACGCAAAGTAGGCTCGCTAATTATAACTTCTACTACGGTACTGTTATACTCGGGGATTCGTTATAGTTATTGGTTATAGAAATTACTTACTACGGTTGTACCGCTGTGAGAATACTGGTCTGCTCTGTCTGCGCAGGGAGTTTTTGGGGAGTACTGGAAGTCTTGATAACTAATTGGGTGGCGTGAGATATATAGGCTATATAATCTATGTAACCTGGCTAGATTTAGATTAGCTAGTTAGATAGTACTTTGGTAGCTGAGTGTTTTCTTTCTTTCTTATGCGCATAGTTGTAAGACCTTACTAGGAGGAGATTGGATTTGAGCTTTTACTTTACTTCCATGCTATGAAATAAGGGGCGAGGAACATGTGTTTGGGGTTGTGAGGGAGGGAGGAACTTGTTTTGTGTTGTGGTTTTAGTTAGTAGTGTTGGGTGATTTTGGGGTAGATATTTGGCTGTGAGAGTAACGGTACTGGGGTGTATTTTGAGTTGATGAATAGGTCTTAGGGGCTATGGGAGTGAGGAGATTGGGAGATGGTAGAGATGGTAGGGCTAGAGGGGAGATTTGAGTATACGGGGGTTGAGAGGATGTTTACATTACTACGTGTGTGATATATGGACTTTTACGGAGTCTTAATGTTTTGAGGTGATGTGTTTATCTCGCTATGTGCTATGGTACTTTGGTGAAACTAATATCGTTGTGATGTTCCTGGTTCTAGTACCAGGATGATACACGGATATTGTGGTGATTGCTTTAGTTCTTGTAATTCATCAAGATTCGAGTGTACGATAAAAGACTTCTAGATGTCTTAAAAGTGTGAGATTGTAATTTGCGCAGAAGGTAATGGCTTTCTTTTCCTTCTAGGTGTTAGAATCGAGGTACAGTATGGGTGTTGTAGATATTTCTTTGAATCTTTTTATTGCGTGGAATACTATGTACAACTCTTGTAAAACCGAATCACTTCATGATTATCCTCTCACCTGCACAGTGTATAAATTTTGAGAAAGCTGCAAGCTTTTTGATGGCACAAATATAATCGTTAAGTTAAAGAGTTTCACGGAATTTTAGGTCTTCCTCTCGCTTAAAAAGACAAGAGTTGTATATATAAGATTATATTCTAATGTATCCTGACAATCTCAGTCTAATAGTCCCGAAAATTGATCTTACGTATCAAAAATGACACTACGGGTTGTTTGGCCAAAAGTGCCTTGTAGAGGATATATTAGGGAATACATCGTGACTCTCAAGTTGAAACAGAATAAGTATTGCAATCAAAAATACAGAAGCAATCTGCAGACTGCGACCGAATCCCCATTGTTGTTGCAGCAGACCATCCCATCGCAACGATTACTCGAGGTAATTTACCTCGCTTAGTCCGTTTCCGGAAAGGGGCTGCATTCTTGAGCAAGCCACGAAAGGATCCGTTCAATGGCAACCATTGTTGCAAGAATGGTGAACTTTCCAAATATTGTTGGAATGGCACTCTTTTCAGCCTTTCCAATTACGATGCACAATAAATCGTCACTTAGTGATTTCAAGGGCGCTTGAAACGGCAATTGATCATATGGTAGAGTGAGTTTTCCCTTGAAAAAATCTGTTGAGCTGCGGAATGCTACGCCGCGGGACGCCGCAGGCAACTTTACCAAGTGGTGGGCCATGGCCAGGCTTTTCACCTGTATTTTAAGCTTGTGCTTCCTGAACTTCTTCCATCTGTAGTTGTTCCAAATAACAGGTTATGAGCCTGGTGCGAATATCCGGACTTTTGTTTCTAGAAGAGATGTTTTGTTCTCTGGTAACTCATTTTCAACACCCGTGAACGCTATCATGGGCTCGGACAACTGCCGAAGCCTAGCGCACGTAATGCTTTCTCCGGTTACCACAAAAAGGGCCAACTTCTTGTGTTTATAAATCCGTAGCTTAGCACGCCCCTATACCCTCGGGGGGTCACAGGAGACCTGGCTTTCGCTAGGAATCCGCCCGGCGCAAAAATACTATCATCATCATCATGGGTTCGGACAATTACAAGGGCGTGGTCCTCACCGGAGAAGAACCCTTCTAAGTGTGGAAGATCCTGCTAACGGAAAACTTGATGGCGAATTCTCAAAAGAAACGGATGAGACTATAGGATGTGAAAGTCGTAGACGACAAGAAAAAACCGATAGACGAAAAAGAAGACGTTGTCAGGGCAAAGGTGTCGTTCAAAATGTGACAGAGCGTCGACGTCAAGCACCAACAGCAGATCGCTATGATATCCGAGCCATGGATACAGACTGAGACCCTCTGCAGACAGTACGAGGGAAACAACGAAGTGCTATACAACCAGATGTGTGCCAAGATGTTTGGGATCGTGGACCAGAAGGAGACGTCTGTCCAGGACAAGCTGGACAAAATGGAACTGCTCAGGAGCCAACTGGAGGGAGTCCTTGAAGCCCGACAACAAGGTGGATGATTGGATAATCATCTACCTGCTCAAGGACAGCATGGACCCAGAACATTACCACACTACGCTGGACATCATGAGACAAAGCCAGACCGAAATATCCTTGAAGGACGTAGTCGCCAATCTACAAGCGACAGAAACCCAGATTGGAAATGGAATACGCCACAGTGCCAATCTCCGCACTTTCGTTTCTGAGAGAGATATTATACCTTTTTGTTAACTCGGGGGGACGGGGCGGAAGACAAGGGAGGACCACTCGAGGTGGAATTTCCAAGGTTGGGGACGTGGCGGAAGACAAGGATGAACTACACGAGATGGACTTTCGTGGACAGCAACAAAACCATCTTTACCTAGGTAGTTAATCAAGAATATCATCATTCAACAAAATCAGAATACAAAACCACGGTCTTGTGAGCATCCTGTGAATGAATTTTGGCATTTCCCGAACTCATCTCAATGAATTCTCGCATCCGGTTGGTTTCCTGTAAATAGTAAAAAGGCAATTTTATCTGCTTTGAGAACCTTTCATGAAACCAGCCACGGCGTCAAAGGACTATAGACCATAATGAATTGCCAAGTTTGTAACAAAGACCAGTACAAAGGACTCGATCTACGAATAAGCGAAACGGTCCTCAAAGAAGATAATTATGACAGAAATCTACCACTCGTAATCCTCGCACGATCTGTTCACTACGGGTTTTAATTACTGTCAAGTCACACAACTGTTTTTCTGGACAATCCTCGCGATCGCGACGAAAGTCAACGGCTCCCATATCTCGCACTCGCTTAAGTACCACCCCTTTTCAAAATGTCATATCCGCCATATCACAACCCCAGCGGTTTCACTTTCGATAATCTTGACTTTGAGGAGGAAGAAAGAGATGCTGAAACAGGATCGAGTACCTCTGGCCTCGCCAGAGAAAGGAGTGGTCTACGAAGCACCCAACAACATCCCGCCCATGTGAGAGAGCCAAATGACGTGCCTCAGATGCCCATGGAGTGGGCAGGTTCATCAGCACCAACTTTCATACCCGCAGGATTCGATACAGATCCCAACAATAGGTTCTGGGGTCCCCCGAATCAGCAAACTTCGCAAGGTCCGGCTTTGAGTGCCGTAGCTCAAGTGGCTAGCCAGAATCAGCCAATTGGTCATTCCGAGAATCCTCTTGATTTAACTGGACAATCATATCATACCAACTTTCTGCCTCAAGTACAAGATGCTTCCATTTCAGAGGATATGCGTCCGCTAATTGGGTCCACCAAACGAGATAGAGATAGAATCGGAGCCGCTCTGAACCCTCGATTCTATAGGAGAAAGAGAAATGAGGTACCTTTGGAGTATTGGGAAGACCCCAACGATCCTGATCCGCGGGCGGGCATTGACGACCATCCACGCAGGAAAAGGGAAACAATCACAGACTGGAAAGTGCGGGTTATCAAATCCAGGAGAGCTCTAGGTATTAAAATGAAACCATTGCCCCCGCAACCAAGAGACAGCACTTTACCCGACATCCCAAGCAGGACGAAATCTGCCATGAGTCAAGATCACCGAAGATGGCTACTAGAAGATGCGGAGTATAAGGCCAAGTTTTTTCAGGAAAAGGCGATCCGACATGCACACAATAAAAGGATTGACGACGAGCTCCTACAGAAAGTTCGAGAATGGCAACTTCGAAGAAACTTGCCACGCGAGCCGACGCCAGATTCTGAAGAGGATAGTGGGGAAGGATTGTTCCATGATGAATTTGACAGAACCATGGGAGACAAAAATATAAAGAGATGTAAGAATTGCTCACTTGTCCATAAACCTTGTACTATCTCAGACCAACCTGATCTATATCCTTGTGAGCTTTGCAAGCGCGGCGGCTGGAAATGCGAACGTCCAGTAACTCGTTATAGAGTGAGGGGAGATCCCCGCGAGGCCGGCGAGCCTTACCAGAATAGAATTAGGAAGGGTAAGCCCTCAGTGAGCTTTCCCGTTGGAGTCAATGTCAATCCAGCAGCATATCAACCGGGACTCGCTGGAAATGCCGAAAATTATAGAATCGGTTCAAGTCCCGCGGAACTTGCGGCTGCATATCAAGCAACTCAAACCACGCCCTATAGGTCTATATATAGGAGCAGAACACCTCCAGGAGCATCAAGAGACGGGTTTAATCCAAGTCGACAGAGAATTGAGGTACTACCTGCCGACAGGCGAACCACAACTGAGACCCCACGAAGGCGGCGGTCACGCAGTCCACTTCATGACCGTCCGACTGATATCGGGCGCTTGCCGAGAGACTTCACGTCGGCCTACAGACAAACCTATGTACCGCCTACATTTCTTCCGGACCAGGAAGACGGATTTGGAGCTACCGAGGATGATGTTTTCGGTGACCTGGATCTTTATACTGCAAGTCCCATTCGGGGCCGACCTGCCCACCCTGCTCAAGTTACTTTACCCATTCGATCAATGCCATCCATGGTCCTGGAATCTGGCGCACGGGTCGCATTTGGAGCTTGCAAGTACTGTGTTGATAATGGTTTCGACTGCGAACCCCGAAGACCGTGTGGATTTTGTCAACAATTGAATCTTCAATGTGACGAGTTGATGATTCGCTTAACGAACTTCAGCACACAGCCCAATACCCCAGTCAATGAGCAAAGTATCGGGTATTCGGGTCAAGAAATACCTTTCCAAGAAGTCACCGAAATGGCTTTAGCCACCCTGGGCTTACGGGAACAAGTCGAGTCACAGCGAGCCAATGCAGTACAACCAATGGAAATAATTGGAGATGGAGCAGTCAACCTTATTGCCGCAGCTCAGCAACCTGCTATAACGACAAACCAGGAATCCCAGGTAGATTTAGAGCTGGACCCATTCTATATAAACCCCGTGCTTCTTACTCGATCGTTGGTGTTAACATCACCAAGGCCAATAGTGTCCCCCAACCCAACGGGATTCGCAAATCTTGTCAATAAAACAAGACCATTGAACGCAAGTCAAGATTCCCAAAACCTCACCAACGAAACCGGATCACAATTCCATGCCACCTCCGTCGAACAGAATATCGTCCCTAACGCCACATCACAAGACCTCAACGCAAGTGGAGGTAACGCCATAGACTTCATGGACGAAATGGCCCTCATACAGCCCATAACGCCCCCCAGGAGGGGAGGAGCAGAGCAACAATTTGAACGATATGGTGTTCAACGACGCAACGGATACATGCAGCTCGATTTCTACGATCTTGCTTATGACGAGTCGCGAGCTCTCAAAGCCCAAGATTTCCTCGTGAAATTCCTAAAATGGAAACCAGGCACGTTCAGGAAGCCCATCCAAAACACGGACCTTTGGTGCGTACAGGACAGGAATTGGTATGACAAAGCCAAAAGCAACAAGACCCTTTCCTTTCCTTATGCCTTTTGTCACAACATCCCAAGTGCAAAATGTGAGACGACGGACCATGAGTCCGACTCTGGACGCCTAGAGGGTCTTATTTGTAACGACTGTCATTCCCAACAAGAATGTCTTGCTATGGAAGTGAAATTGAGCCACTCAAGAATTAATCGGGCATACATGTGTACACCGTGCGCTAGTAAGGTAGCGAAAGATGGGGATATCTTGAGAGGAAATTGTGCTTGTCAGGAGACGATGGATCTCAATTTGGTATGCAATCCACATTTCGAAAGCGGTTGGAAAGAGATTTCAATCAAAGGAAAGTTGGCGGATGATTGGTTGTTGAGAACTTTTGCCCAAGGACAGGAAAAGTGTCTGCTCTGTGTGCAGAGGGGTCCTCAGCCATCAAGTCGAGTGTTTGTCTGTAAGGCGTGCCACTCCATTGTGAAGGATTGGAATCAGTAGGGGTCATCTGGTAGGAGGGGGCATAGAGATACTGTTCTTTGAAGACTATATAATATAACAATAATGTCTTGGTTGAACCTAGCAGAATTTTCGCTTATGTGAAACTGTTCCTTCCCACTGTTTAGTCAAAGCCCCTATTCTTCAAAAGGCAACTGCTTCGTGAAGATAGCGTAGTAAATTAAATACAAACCCAATTAGCCTAACAAGTATGTCAAATACGCAAAGTCACAACCTTCCTTTGGCCCAGGTTCTTTGAATCCTTGGCAATAAGAACACCAACAGAAAATACCACCTTCATACTTCGCTTCTCCAAAGTTAGTTTTAGTGTTAACTGTCCAGTAGCTAAACAGATACCAGGAATCTGACCAACGGCCCATCTTCCTTGTAATACCACGGGATAGTACTACCTAAGCACTAGGTGCTCTTGTTCTTGTTATGAAATATGGGTAGAATTTGAGCATCCCATCTATACATTTAATACACCACCCCCCACCCCAGAATGTAAAGTAGGAAAACCACAAAGTAACATAAGGTCTACTGCACATAAACCCCCGCTCCTCACAACAATACCCCCACACCCTTCCCTCTCCACTTAAAAGTTCTATTAGCTTCTATAGGCAAACAACGAACTGATACCTACTCTCCTCTGATTTACACCCCACCTAGACTCTACCCCTCAACACCAAATCACCGCCTTGCCATTCACTACAGTCTAGATCACGACATCAATACACAATATCACCAGCTCACTCACCAACCTATTCCACTTTAAACCCTCCACCCCCCTGCCAAAACAACAGTTACATCTCACACAAATTCACAATTCATCATTCACTATTCACCCTCCTACCTTCCCAACCCCTCACCCTCAACCCCCCAATTCCAATCCATCAACCAACCAAAAAAATCCCTCACCCACTAATCAACAAAAAGGGAACAATAACTGGAAGAAGCGACAAAAAGGGAGGGGCAAGCAGGTGAAAGACAAACCGAAACAGCAGCATGAAGCGGAGCGGGGTACAGCTTCACAATAAAATGAGTGAACAAATCGGTACGTCTATCTTCCATTCAGCAATTTCCCCCACCTAGCTCCTTGCACTTCCCTCTTACGACTTACCACTCAAGACACAATCAATCAAACAGTCAAAATGAAAGTAGGATTACGACACATAAACAGACATAAACATAGACATAGAGCAAGAGGACAACACAAAACAAGATAAAAACTCCATTTCTACTAGTATATGCAACAAAAAAAGGAGAATAATATTTGAATCTGATCTGATCTCACTCCACACCCCATTTCCCTCCCCCCTTCCCCTCCTCTCTCGCTTCCTTGGCTTCCTTTCCTCCTCTCACTACCTTTCCTCCACCGAGGTCAAGGTCTCCAACACCACCTCTCCTCTCTTCCAACATCCAACCAAGTCAAGTCTCCAACACCGCTCACTCCCTCCCCTCCCGTGTCTCCAAACCGTAAAAGAAATAGGAAGCGCGACCACAAATAAGTTTAAAAAAAAGAAGTATACCACAGTAGAAAATTAGAGTTGTTGTCAAGTGTTTTAACTTCATATTCCCCGAAATTTTTGTATACATTCCCCCCCCTTTGGACTTTTCCTTCTCGATGGAAAAAAAAAGAAGATCGAGAAAAAGAACAAAGTAAAAAGGTGTGTTTCTTGTGGTTTGTATTTCATACGACACGACTGCGCCAGGCCCTGCCAAATTATCCCTTCCCCATTGGCCCTTCCCCCCTCCCTCCTCCCCCCTCCTAACATGGATGATGGTGAACATTACAAAAGTTTGATGGTGTGTGCCCCTGGATAAGAAAAAAAACGGAGCTTATCTTGAAGGGGAGAAAAAGTAAAAGAAGAAGAAATGTAGCTGGTAGAAAAAAGAAGAAGAAAAGAAGAAGAAGAAAAAACATCATCATCCGACATGTGCCCGAAAAGAAAGAACAACTACAGAATCTTTCATCAAAGATCTGGATAGAGGGTGAATGTGGCGTGGTGTCTGGCGTAGAAGAACTCCCCGAGGCGAATTTGCTGGTAAAATGCGGCTCCTTGGAATGAAGCGCCGACCAAATATAACAGACATCTTGTAATCATCATCAACCCGTTTTTGCAGTTGCCCCATCTCAAGTTGATCGTCCCCCGTCGAGGCTGGCGCTTTCGTCTCTTTGCCTCGAATCCAAACTCGAAATGGCGCAATTTCCCATTACTCCCCTTGTTTACATTATCACACAACCTCCACAGCATCCTCTGTTATTACCCTCTCCATCACCGACCTCCATCTTTCCAACTGCACCGTTACCCGAGCCACCGGAGCCACCTGCTGTGTAACCGGCCATCTCTTTGTTATAACGTCTGATTTCGCGAACGATGTCGTAGAATGCGTTGTCAACATTTGTACGGGACTTGGCGGACGTCTCGATGAACTTGCAACCAAAATCTCGTGCTAACTGTTCACCCTCTGTAATAAATATGATTAGCTTGCGCATCGAATGAATGCTGTGTAACTATATGACTTACCTTGTTTGGAAACCTGTCGCTCGCCCTCCAAATCGCACTTGTTTCCTACAACAATGATTGGAAAGTAATCCTTATCCTTGACTCTCAGGATTTGTTGTTGAAACGTCATGATCTCCTCGAAACTCTGTCTGCTGGTAATGCTGTAGACTAATAAGAATCCTTCACCAGTTCTCATATACTGTTCTCTCATTGCCGAGTATTCTTCTTGACCAGCGGTATCGAGGACATCGAGCAGGGCAACTTCTTCGTCAATTACACATTGCTTTCTGTATGAATCTGTATCGATGAGGATGATTAGCACGGGATTGACTTGGGATTACGTCGACGATCCAGCGCAATGCGTTCGCGTTGGATCGGTTGGAGTACGTACCTTCAATCGTAGGATCATATTCATCAACGAAATGACTCTGTATCAACTGAATTGTCAAACAGGACTTTCCCACACCACCTCCACCTACTACTACGAGCTTGTACTCTCTCAAAAACTAGACGACGGGATGGTGGTTAGCACAATTGAGCTCGACCGCAAGAGCTTCTTCGTCTGCTTCAGGATTCGTCTCACCTTTGACGCCATTTTTAATTGTTGTTGGGTATAATTAATCAGCTATCATCAACTGGAGGACCGAGTCGGCCTTTGGGGAGTGCGATGAAGAAACTTCTGGTTTCTCGTGTGAAGATTTGCGATCGTAAGAATCGAAATTTCGGGAAGCAGAGGTTGAAGCTGGGGCTGGGGTTGTCGTGGAGCTGGAAGGGGTACTAGAGTACACTCGGCGAAATCAATGCCGGGGGTTTGTTTGGTGAACTCCGGACTATCTCAGGTAGGTAGAAGAGGAGTCAGTGAGGTGGAATTGGTTGGTGGCGACGAGAGATGTGAGAAGCGCGATCTTGATTTGATTCCTTTCTTTTTTTGGGGGAAAGTTGGAGGATGGAAGAGAGATGAAGGATGGACAAAGGGACGTTGAATTGATTGGGAACTGAAGTGGAAGTAGAAGGCGTGTGCACTGGGTCTGGGGGGTGTGTGCGCTGAGGAGATTGAGCGGTGGTTAGAGTGGTGGTTTAAGTCTTTACTCGCTGACCTAGGCCAGGGTCCCTAGGCTCCCTAGGGAGGCACTAAAGGGCGCTGAAGAGTCCATCTGCGCTAAACCGGCTCCCAGGCTCCCAAGGTCGCTGTTCAAGAGTTAATCTAGCGAATAGGGAGATCGGACCATACCTGACTAAGCTTCGCGCTAGCCGATTCGGATCTTCTTGCCATCACCCTCGCCAATTCTTCACCGTTGCTTAAAATGTACACCGTGGATCACCTCACCCTGTCTGTATTTGGCCACCCTTCTAGCCAGTGGCCCAGTGAGTTTGACGTGCCGTGTACCAGACCCCCCTCCCCTCCCCCTCCCACCCAAGTCTATAATATGCACATATGGCTGCACGGTATACATGGGTTCCTCATGGAATCTTCAACTTATCCATCTGAGCTTCTTGTGCTGTGGCTAACTATCTAAGGTAGTAAGGGTCATGTCAGCCATGCTAGTGGCTAGCGGGTTCTTTGTCAATAATCTCTATCTAGCCTGCTAGCCTGCTAACTTATTGATTCAAGATTCAAAAAACTGCTGTACGGACTAGCTGTCACATATCAAAATCCATCTCAAAGAAGACACAGACACAGACACTTACGGATAACGGCTGCACCACACTGGCACACTGGCTCTGCAAAAGCATCCCTCCTTTCTCGTCTAGATGAGCCAATTACGTCTATGACAGCTTCATGCAGAACAGCATCACAGTTCTTGTCTTACAAGGAGGCTGGTCTTCTGTGCATGTTCCAATGTTCCAATGTTCCAATGTTCCAATGTTCCAATGTTCCAATGTTCCAATATTCCAATGGCCTTCTGTGGACTTGAAGCTTCCCACCATCTCCATCTCTTCTTTCTGTTCCGTGTTTCTAAATGCTTCGCCAGCTTCATCCTTCATCCTTCATCCTTCATCCTTCATCCTTCTACTTCAAAACACCCGCCGCAAGCGACAAGCGAATAGTAAGTGAGTCCCAAGGCAATGTAAGGCGGCACAGTGCTACTGTGAAAGAGATGTCTACAGCTGCAGTGCCGTTTATAGCGTGCATCTCGTTTATGCTCTACCAACCAGCTCTAGTTCCAGTAGCCGCAGCATAAGCATCGTATTTGGTCTATTACTTCAGAGTACAACACCCAATATCAAGAACTCGCGCGAGGTCTTCTCATTCCAAATCTCCTGCTTCGTCCAAACAACCAAACCAAGCAATACTTACCCTTCGTCACAAGCCGATTTACAGTTTGGAGCAATTTGCCGGGGGTGGATCGGAAGCATCAAGAACCTGGCCCTCGACGTATCTCCCCCACAAATCCTCCCGAAAGTCTCCATTTATCTAGACTTATTACCGAAACGGGACGGAGAAGCACACCGGGAGCCCCCGTACTTAAAAGTACACTTTAATCTGAAGTTTATCCTCTTCCTGGCCAAATTTAATTGCCATGCCTACGAGCCAAAGTTTAAGAGGGGAAAGAAGGATTCAAACTCAGGAGAGACGTCAACCAGCCATGGCATGGCGTCAACGAGTCAAGTTATGAACGACGCCTTCAAATTCAGCCTCAAAAAAAGCCACGACCCCTAAATGGAAAACGTCCCCAAAAAAGAGTCAAGAGTCAAGAATCGATATCAATCTCATGTCCAAGCACCTCCGCAATCCATTTTTACGCGCCCCTCGCGGTACGAGGTACGGAGTACATGACATGCTTCGTGGGGTTCCAAAGCTCTTGTTCCCTCTTTCATCACATCCCGTTTCAATGTTTCCGCCAACCGATCAGCCTCAAAACGTTTCAACCAAGAAACCAACAGCTGGAGATCTCATTGTCCCCACGCAAAAAAGATTTCTCCGATGCCAATCGCAATCGGTTGCGGATTTGATATGGACACGACCTGTCACACTACCGCGATAGATCCCAGGGGGGAGAAGAGAAAACTTGAAATTATCCAAGATTTGGGTTCAAGACTTTGTTCTAATTTCCGAATGTGGTCACATTTTCCAATCTTGCTGATTTTTGGTCGGTCGACGGAGGTACCGATACCCCCCTCGTCCATATCTCTCCCTATCTCCCCTTCCTGCCGCACGACACACGTGGAATGCACAACATTTGTACTTACATGATGCAAAACCAAAAACCAAAAAAACCCTCCCCTATTTTCAGACACCCTACTCGTAAAAGGTAAAAGGGGCATCCCTGGTTGGAGCAGGAGCAGGAGCTGTCATGTCAGCTTATGCTTATGGTTGTGCGGCTCGACACGTGGGAATAGGAGGGTTCACAAAAAAAAAAGCCAAAAACTATAACTAACGAAGACGATGTACGAACGGAGGTATCATCTCATGCAAGGCTACCTATCGCGTGTACAGCACGGGGAAAACGACAGATACATCTCGGTGTTCTAGCTAAACTAGAAGTTCATAGACTGATAGAAGTGGATTTGACATCGATTTTTTTTTTGATTTTTTTCGAAATGGGAGCGAGATGAGAAACGAGTTACGAGATTCCTTCCTCTTTGAGCGACGGCCTCTTGGATAAGAGGTCTCGGCCGTCCACTCTCGAGGGAATTACTTCTTCACGAGGGAACTACTTCTACGAGGGAATTACTTCTACGAAGTCCGAAGTAAACTACTGCTTTGGGCACTTTTGGGATTCGTATTGAGAGTATTGACCGGAGCCGTGTAGGACTAGATGATTCAAAATCTTCGCATAAATGATGCAGATGTTTCCGCTCCATACAGTACCGTATAATATTATTAACGCCTCAACGGTGAGGTGAGTACCTACCTACCTACCGGTATGCAACCACGACCCTCTCGCGTCTGACCCTCTCACATCTCACACTTGTCCGAGAACCCAGATGACGCATGAGAAACGTATCATCCAGGATTAAATCCTTTCTCGTCGGGGATTTTTTTCCCTACGATGATTGTTTGGAGTTCGGTGTCCGTACCAAGATGAACCTTACCAAGAGCCGTTTCTTACGCAAGAGCAAGATCGAGATGCATCGCGATCTGAGAATGTGGAAGTGGAAGCTTGTACCTGGCTGGATGAGGGGACTGTCACATGTCATCCAAGGAATGGATAAGTAGGTACGGACAGTGCCTAGGTAAATTGTTGATTGATTGCTTCTGATTGATCACTACCTACTCGAGTAAGCTCCTGGTTAAACGCTGAATCACTCGGTCGAGATTTCGTGGGAGTGTACGGAGGGCGATGGGAGGTAAGAGGTAGATTATAAAAGTTTGATTTGATTTTTCTTCAATTTACAATGATTCTTGCTTTTAGATCATTTGTTGGGTCTAGGTTGCATTCTACAAATAGCGGATATAGTAAGGGTAGAGTGAGTGGGAGAACGGTTTTACTGTGAGGAAACAGGTGCATCCTCGTCATCTTCTCCCTCGTTTTCTATCCGTTTTCCCTTGACGTTCTTGACGACTTCGTCTACGAGACTTTCTAGGAATTCTTGATCCCTAAGTTGCGAGTTAGTAACTATTCCTCCTATCCCTCGATAAACATAAAAGGGGAAAGGAGGGAAAAGAAAGAAGAGAGTAAACATACCTCCCAACCAAAGTAACAGTATTATTCTTCTTCCCCCACCTCGGATAACTCCCCACCTTCACCCCCCTCTCCTCAACCCTCCCCGCAAGCTCAGTAAGATATCCCGCAACCTCGCTCTCCACCATCGGGGTACTAATCAAAATCCTCTTCATCCCCTTTTCAGGATCCTCCAATCGAGGTAACAAAATCGGTTTCAAGCCCTCCAGTAATCTCTCAAATAGTCTCGGTACGCCAGGGAGGATATGAACGTTTCCGTTTACGCAGGCGACTGGGACCCAGAGGTCGTCGCAGGGGAAGAGAACTTGTTTGGAGTCTGCGACTGAGGTGTCGGTTGGTAGCTCGATCATTCGGTATTTTGCGCGGCGGGCGGGGGAGTCGACGTCCCAGGAGAAATCTACTTGGGAGGGGTGGGGTTTGGAGAGGGCTTTCATTTTGGTGAGGACGGTGGGGTGGAGGATTAGGGGGAGGGAGAAGGCATTTGCTATTGATTGGTAAGTTATGTCGTCGTGGCTGTCAGGAATGCGATGGTTAGTATATTTGGGTTGGTTGGAGGGGATATTGGGTGTAGGTGGTGTAATTGGGAAGATGTACGTTGGACCTATTCCTCCGCTTGTTACTACGAAGTCGTAGGTGTTGCTCATTCGACGGACTGCTTCTATGATTTCGCTTTCGTCGTCTGCGATGACTTCAATTCGTTTTAGGGTCTGGGGTTCGTGTGTTAATTGGATTGTTATCTTTCTGCAATTGATGCCCGTACCATTCCTAAACCAAAACAGAATTTGGCCATGAAGGCGGAATTCGTCTGCATATTCAGTCAGTGCCATGGATCCTCCGCAGAGGAATGATCGTACATCTACAGTCTATATGGCACAATTGAATTAGCTATCTAGTCTCAATATTGACCTGCATAACCCCATCAATCAAATCTCTCGCAAGATCCAATTGCATGCCCATTGACCATGGCTGGAATCATATGTATCCGTACCTTCCCACCCAGAACCTCATCCCCAATTATCAAACATGCTGCAGTATGTATCATTCGAGAATTCCTCTCGTCGATAGTTGATGATGTCATGATTTGATTCGATCGGACAGCTGCGGTTGCAGCAGATCTATGGAGGTAATTTGGGAGAGGCCGCGAGAAATGTCTTGCTAATTGGGAGAGTCGGAACATGTAGTGTTGCGATAAGAATGAGGGGTGAGGTGATGTGGATCGTGTACTCAAGTACTGTATCTTTTCTTCCGTGGTGTTGTCAGAGTCGATTAGTGAGGGGCCCCGGGATTGTAGAAGGGAGGGGTCCCCGTCCCCACTTGCTCACCCAAAGCCGTGGACAGTGGACTGGCTGTTACTGTACTTTTCAAACTGCCCATGTGTGACGACAGACCTGGATGGAGAAGGAGGAGATTGGGTTATTAATAAGAATGGGTGCTGTCTGGGGTACTGTACATCATCCCAACACTATATATATAGATAAATAGATGGGGAGATCCCTCTTCCTCTTACACGTCTTCCCCAGAGTTTCTTCTTCTCGCTGGCTCCGGCTAGCTTGAAGGCTCGAACGGTGCCTGAATCGCCTGGATCGCAAGGCTGGACCATACCAGCAAAACTTGAGCAAACTTTCGCATGAGGAACCTCTCTCCCGGACGGCGGGATGAAATGAATACTAATCATACTTCATACTCGTTATTCTCTTTATACCGGTAGGAACTGGCTGTCGATGATCCGATTCCGTGGGGACCTGGGACCTGGGGACCTGGGGACCTGGACGGTGACAGTGAATGGACACCACTGGACACCACCACTGGACACCGCAATGTTGCAGGTGGTTCATCGTATCCCTCCGGCATCTTCGGGTCCTGCGCGCCCGCTCTTATCCTCACCACCCACGGTCAAGTGGTCTCGAAGTCTCACGACCCAGTTCCACCGCCTTATTCGGAATTTTTGCGCTCTAAAAACAGTGACTTGGCCCCACGGCAACTGCAGATTCTGACAAAGTCTTCTTTCCGACGACCGAGAAAGGCCAAAAGGCACAATTTGCGTTACTTCCGCTCCGAAGGACAGGGTCTGATGACTAAGGACGTGTTTGTGAGATGACGTTGGAACCCCAACTTCCATCACCCCAAACTTCTTATTTACCCTTCCCGAGTCTTACCTACAAAACTTCCAGAAACTGCCTCTTGAACTTCCCGGCCACCATCCTAGACTAGAATCGTTCCCCCCTTTGTACAGTTGTTACATCCCATTTCTTTGCCTATTTTGTACTTGCATTTTTCAACAAAACAGGCGCAAGTATGTCCACCGCCGGTCCTGCACATAGAGTTCAATCCGCCGTGGTCGAGTATGGCTATCCCCAAGGCCACCTAGGACACCTCAGCAGCGAGGAGGAGGCTGCCTTCAAAAATTTCAAGGTTCTCTGCGCCGAGCATGGTTATTATACTGTAGGAGAGACCGAGGATCAAAGTAGTCATAACGACGAAACATTACTGTAAGTCTCCCACACCGTTAAAACCACTTTTGATTTGTAGCCTAACATCCAATGCAGGCGATTCCTTCGCGCGCGACGCTTCATCGTCGCAGACGCCTGGACCCAATTCAAAGACACAGAGGATTGGCGAAAGGCCAACCAGATAACAGAGCTCTACGAAACTATAGACTTAGAGCACTACGAGGAAACTCGCAGATTGGTAGGCTGACACTCATTCCCTTTTCCAACAACCAACTAACACAACCAAATAGTATCCACAATGGACAGGTAGTCAATATTCTATCCTGTGTCCAATTGCAATTCTAACTAATATATAGGTCGACGCGATCGTCGCGGGATTCCCGTATACGTCTTCGAAGTCAAACATCTAAACTCCAAAGCCATGTCCGCATACGAAAAGTCCGCTCAGAAAACCCACACCAAAGCCCAAACCGACGGAAAGACGTCGCAGAAAATGTTACGACTCTTCGCATTATACGAAAACCTTGTGCAGTTCGTCTTACCATTATGTTCGCAAATGACGGATAGAGAGAATCCAAAAACGCCCATCACGCAGAGTAACAATATTGTCGATATTTCGGGTGTGGGTTTGAAGCAATTTTGGAATTTGAGGACGCATATGCAGGATGCTAGTACCTTGGCCACGGCGCATTATCCCGAAACTTTGGATAGAATTTTTGTATGTTGCCCCTCTTCCTGCCTGCATTTGTGAGAAACTTTGTCATTGCTCTGCGTACACTTGGCGGGGAATTTTGCTAGAACTTTTGGAATCATTACCTCGGTTATTCTGGTTCTATGGAGTAATTGGGAAAGACAATGCCCAATTGTCTAAACAGCCCGGGTAGTCAAAGCGATTGTTCAAGCTTGCTGGCACCGTTTCAAAATTACTTGGCTGTACGCCGAGCAATGACCACATGTCTTGCCTTTAGATCGATTTTGTTTTTGAGATATGAGTACTAATCTTCCAATCAGATCATCGGCGCCCCTGCTTTCTTCCCTACCGTCTGGGGATGGATCAAAAAATGGTTCGACCCAATCACCACCTCCAAAATCTTCATCCTTTCCTCACACGACATGAAAAATACCCTTGAATCTTTTATCGACCCCAAAAATATCCCCAAAAAGTATGGAGGGCAACTGGAATTCCAATTCGGTGATATGCCTATTCTGGACCCCGCAATGGCGAGCGTTACCACCTGGGAAGAGGGCAAAACGACATTCGTAAAAGGACCTATGATTTGGAAGAAGGAAGGTGAATACATGAGAGCCGTGGCAGTGGGAAGTGAAGGTGAGGGGGGGAAGTTGAGAAGGGAGGATATATTTCTACTCAAGAAACCGGTTTTCGAACCAGAGCCTGAAGCCGTCGTTATCCCCCAAGAAAACGGAGTCCTGGAAATCCCAGCGGGAGCTCCAGTTCTGAGACCGGAACTACTTACCGCACCCACGGTAATGGATCTCCCTAGTACGATAGCGATTACTGCACCGCCTGTGGAGGCAGCGAAGCCAGCGGAGGAACAGAAGGTTCTTGGTGACGGAGTGGTCGTTTTGGAAGGCGCAAAACCCGTGGATGTAGTTACGACGAAGGACCCAGTGGAGGGATTGAAGGATTTGAGTCTGAATGAGAAGAATGACGGCCTTGTTAATGGGAATGCGACGGCGCCTGTGACTGTTACGTCGGAAGGCAAGACGGCGTGATGATGTGTAGATACCCTAGTTGATAGATTGCTTTTTGGGGGGAGTAGAGAATTTTAATGTATGGTGTGTTTGGGAATTCTTGGTTATTTTTGAGGGGGTGTGGAGTGTGAATGTGAAGTGTGTGAGTTTCTGAGTGAGGATGGGTACCTGGATGGGGTAGACTTGGGGATGATTTAGGTATGGTATGATTGATAGGTGGGTGAAATTGTGAGCTGGGTGTCTCGCTTGTGAGTTTGGTTTTAAGGGGTAGCGAGACTTGGCTGAGTTAGCTCCACGCTAGGTACCTATAGGACTGGGGTGATATTGCTTTTTGCCCTGTGGTTCGGTTGAGACTTAAGGGGGTGGGTGGCCACTCGTGAGCTGGTGTGAGTAATGATTAATAATTAATGATTAGAGATGGGAGGATTTGATTTGATTTGATTTGATCTGATTTGATTTGATTTGATTTGATTATACTTTTACGCCGGGCGGCAAGCTAAGCGAGGCTTAAGCTTCCTAAGACCTCCCGAGGGGTATAGGGGCGTACTAAGCTAGGGAGTTATATATAAAAAGTATAAGTCTAATTATATAACCTTAGAAAGCATTTCATACGTACGCGTGACTAGTAGGCTATGTGACTATAGACCTTCCCCTCTAGTTGGGATAGATATAAGTTATTTTAGTATAGGAGTTCCCAGGTTTGTTTAAGCCCGAAGGCATACATAATGTAGCCAGATGGCCTTGTTCGTTGCCACGCAAGGTGGTTTGAGTTCGTCGCCCTTACATATAGATGAGAGGATGATGGTGCGGGTGATGTTAATCATTAATCAATAAATTTTCGGATATATATATACTCTTATTGTAGGAGAAATCGCAAATTTCTGGGTTTCTTTTGCTGTGAATTGTTTTTCTTTTTGTTGGGTCTCGTGGTTCGGTGGGCAGTGGGGAGTGAGCAGTGAGTGGATTTGTCAGGTTTGTATGCTGTGGGTTGTATGTTGTGAGTTGATGTCCTTTTTGAATTTTGTAGGGGTTTTTTCTCTTGGGGGAGCTCTTGGATAGATAGGTAAAGATGGATGGATAGGTTGGTATTTATTTAGCGAGGTAGATAGTGAGAAGTTTTTGATAAAATATAGTAATAGATGATTGCAACTGATTCGTTGTGACGAAGTTTCTTTGAGGTTAGGGCGGTGGATGGAAAGAATATGCTAATGAATCTGCTTTTTGTGGGAGAGTAAGTATATATCTATCTGGTTCAAAGAAACGTACTACCAATTTTTCGTGAAATCAGGCCTCTTCCTCTATTCCACGCTTAACAATTTCCTGAGAGGGAGAGAGATGGGGGGGAATAGATCAGGAAGAGTAGGAGGGTAGAAAGCTAGCAGAGTCGCGACCTGGTACCTCGTTCTAAAGTCCAAGTCCAAGTACTTCGAATAACAGCCACCATATGGATGGTATCTAGAGCGGGGAAGAAGCTCTGCTTCTTTAGCAGTTTGCTCCTTAGTTAATAAACGAAGCACGGAGGAGGAGAACCGGTACATGGAGTTATTAGATATATCACTCCCGTAAGCTGAATCGTAATATGTATGACTGGGTGGATATGGGGATACCTTGCGGATTGATAAGGAATTGGGGGTTGTCAGGGTTTAGGGTGAGTGTAAGAGGGGTTTAGACGTGTGGAATTATTGGGGTTTTATGAAAGGGGCTATTTCGAATTTGAGAAATGGGATGATATTGAATGTAGAGTGAGTGCCTGTAATTTGGTAAGAAAGATTTTGGACTGTTAATGGTGAAGGTGAAATTAAAATGTTTGATTAGATGACTCGTTTATGAGACATTGGAGGATCTTTTGGTTGAGTAGCTTAGTTGTTGGTTGTATGTATTGTTATGGGGTTTGAATTCCTTGGGGGTTATAGACTTGATATCTCGCGTATTTTAATTTGTCTTACAAGAACAACTTAGAGACATAGGCGAATAGAAAGAACTCAGCTCCAACATGTGATAAACTACTACTCTGCAACTTACGTCAGCTACACTTTATATTTTAGAAGAAGCTTTCGACCGTCAGTAAATAAGAAGATTCTCGTGGGTTTTCTTTTTCTTTTCTGTTTTGGAAGTGGAGGTAGGAATATTTCAATCTACATTCAATAATGTCTACTTCGCCAGCTAACTGAGGCTCCTCGATCGACAATTTCCAAATATATTTGACGGCGTCGGACATATTGTGGGTGGATATAGGAAAGCTGTAGAAGGGGTGAACTTTGGAGGGTTCAACAACTAATGATAACTCATGGATTAGAGCCAGTTATGACTGCCAATAGGGAGACTATCATAAAGTTTTTGTGTCAGGACCACGAGGTAGGGAAGACACCTTGAGTAATTTGATAGAGCTGCTGCGTCTTTCGTTATCTTGTAGAGGTGTTGTTGGCAGTGGAAACCAGTGACCTCGTAATCGGAGAGGCGTAGCTGAGGTGAGAGAAACGGAGTGTAGGTGCTCGTTGGAAACTCTTGTAACTACCCTCCCTTTCGTCTAGCT
Source organism: Hymenoscyphus linearis (assembly GCA_900536425.1). Lineage (NCBI taxonomy): Eukaryota > Fungi > Ascomycota > Leotiomycetes > Helotiales > Helotiaceae > Hymenoscyphus > Hymenoscyphus linearis. The sequence goes on along the minus strand of UNPR01000135.1, from coordinate 5,252 downwards.
ACAGACTCGCACTCTCAAGATATGTAGGATTCTTGGTCGTTTGTCTTTAACACGCATTTCAAAAAGTATTTCGATTTTCATTAACTAATATGTCGCTAGGAAAGCGGGCCCTCGGCTATATTAAGGGGTAAAGTAAATATATTCCTGAAACAAGAGAAAGAATACCTGCGAGATAAAGATTAAGAAGAGCTTTCCAATTCAAGCCAGGTCTGAAATTCGTCATAGAGAAATATTATTAAGACGAGAAAGAATCTGTTAAGTCAGCTAAGCCCAACGGTAAACATAGCCCTGACCAAAGCTCACCTTTTCAATATATCGCACCCCAACCCTTATCCCGTCCTCATCCTCGAATTATTTGGGATCACCAAAATCACTATTTCCTGGATCTAAACAGGTTAAATAAAGTTTGTACGACCTCCGAGTACTTTGTGTCGATACATTCGCGAAGTGGACCTTGAGCCAGTTGGAGAAAATAACCCTTGGAAGATGATAAGATGGAGTGCATGGTTTCTGCCTTTGAAATCGCCGGTGGGAATCCGAACCGGCTTGAGAGTATCGCGTTCTCGTCGTTGGAATCGTAGGTAATGAAGCTCTCCCATAAACCGATCTTAAGGAGGCACACACCGAGGTTGTAAATATCGTGTTGCATGATGAAATCGGTTTCAGGGGAGATGGCTTGTCGGGAAGGATGTCGATATAGGTTTCTCTCGATAGTCTCATCCCCTAGTCGTCTCGTTCGTCCTTCCTCTTTCCAAAATCCTTCAAACCTAAGTAGGTATGACAATGGTTGTTTCCCTTGGTTCTCACAAAGGAGTATGTTCTCGGGACGAATTTTCTTGTGTACGAATCCAAAGACATGCACGTAAGTGGCAGATTTCGCTAGTTCCTGGGCTATTGAGAATCTTTGGGACAGAGAGTTTGGTTTTCCCGTATTGACCAGAAAATCTCGGAGGCTTCTAGGAGTCGATGGTGTGGGTGGAGTTCGGAACACCATTTGAAAGAGGATCCGGTGGTACCGATTCAAAAGTGGGAGCTTTCTTCAATAAAGCCTTTGCAGCTTAGTAGGCCGAATGTCTGAGGATCAGCGTATTGTAGGCGCCTGGCCAAATCCCTGATGTTAAGCTTGGTAATCGAATAGTCCTTGGAATCAACGAAGCCGATATTGTCTAAAATATATGTAGAGTTTACAAGGGATCTGGCTGTCCTCGCAATCTTAGAGTTGGAGAACCGAATCTTGAGAAGTTCCATTTTGGCGAGTTCCGCAAAAGGTAGAGAGAGCTTTTGGGAACCACTGGTAAGGTTGGTGTTCTCTATTGTACTATTTCGTATAATGCCCGCCGATGGTACACATGCCGCGAGGTCATATTTCTCCTTAGCAAGCATTGTGTCGATTCTGTGGCTGGTCATATTCAAGATCAAAAACCAGGGTGCATCTGCAATTCGTTGCCAAGTCTCAAGCGTGTCTATGGCCTCATCAAGAGACTCCTTTTTGAAAGCGTATTGTAGTGGCCTTGGTATAAATATGACCTCTTCTTCGTCGCCATAAGGAACCGGTTGAACTTTGACAAGCCCTTTGAGAATTTAAGTTGCGACTTCCAGTTTCTCCACTAAAACACGCAATGAACGCTCGTGAAGTACTTTATGTTCTTCGTTCATCACTTCGTGCACCTGCTTCAGACATTGGAGTTGAGTAACACATCGGTACCAGCCATGTTCTAATCTTAAAGCTCTCTCTTCAATTTCCTTCTTGGCGCCTCCTAAAGCGCTGCAAATCTTTCTCAGCTCCGTTCCGTACCTGTAGTTGTCGGCCTGATACCCCCAAGGAGGAAAATCGTCAATTATTGTGGGTTTTTACTTAAGGCACAAGTCCGCCACTCCAACAATTGCAAGGGCAAGCTCTACAGACATTATAGAACGATACGCAGAAAACTTTAAGAGTGCGAAAGAAAGATATTGCTTTAACTCTTTTTCGTTTTGTGTCCTTGCTATATAAGGACTAGATATTTACGCCCAGCCACTGGCTACACCATGCATTTGTGTGCAGTGAGATCCACTTGGGGTAACACCCAGCTGCTGGGAGCCTCAAATGTTGAAAGCCATCTTCGTTCTAAAGGTTCCCAGATTCGTAGTTAAATTGCAATCGTCAGAACGACGAGGCCATCGCCTACTGTCGCTCCGCATCAAATTAAAGTGCGAGTCACTACCAGTCAAGCTACAACCCGAGACGGTATGATTCCTCGAACGGCGCTCCCTAAGCTAGTACAAAACTCGAAATTGGAGGCCATATTCCACCCGAATTCAGATATACCATCTACGACAATCTATACTAAGTCATAGAGTCGAGGAAAGACTCGGCACGATATATAGGTATGCGAGAAGAAGCTTGGTCACGGGGGTTATGGAATTGTCTGGCTAGAAGGAAATAATGGTAGTGCTTCTGAGGTCCGAGCAGTAAAGGAGCCGAAAATCCGTGGCAATAAAGGAACCGATTACGTTCGGGAGTTAGAAGCACTGGTAAAATTTACCCAAGAGAAGGTTAGAAGACCCCAATTAGGATTTCAGTCTGAATTGCTGATGGTATAGTTTGTACAATACTTCGTCAAATCCTACGGTTGGTTTGAGAGCAATGATCATTTATTTATCGCCATGGAATATTGTGAGCATAGAGATCTAAATAGGTATTTGAAAGACCATGGAAGGTTGCCAGAGGATCAAGCTCAGGAGATTGCATGGCAAGTGCTTCAAGGGTTGCAGTTCATGCACGAAAACAATTTTGCACATCGGGACTTGAAGCCAGCGGTAAGACCTTCACCAAACAAAAGCTCGCGGGTCGCTTCTAACACCTCGACAGAATATCCTCATCAAGAGTCAACCTCTCAGCCAATGGCGTGTGAATATTTGTGATCTTGGTCTTAGCAAACGGATTGAAGAAGAAAGAGCCTCTACCGCCATCAGAGGAAGTCCAGGATTCATTCATCCAGAACTCTACCTAGGAATCGTCGGAGACCCTCGAAACGTAAACCCTTTTCCTATCGACATGTGGTGCTTGGGCGAAATAGTCTACAATTTTAGACACTACAGAGAACTTTCAATAACCCTTTAGAGCTACTAAACTACTCTCAAGGAAGGTCTTTGTTCCCACGGAAACCATTGGAAAATTACGCAGGTGATAATTGTATTGCCTTCATTTAAAATTTAATACAACTGTTGCGATATGCCTTATCTCTCCTTATCTACTGGCGCAGGCTACACGACATGCCTTGCATTTCCTTGCTTTGTAGCATAAGCTGACGTATGCTACATATATGCTTACAAACGGGGGATACCACATGACGTGGTCTACGGGTATATATCAAGGGACCTGTAGCCAGCTACTCAGAGATAGACAAGACGAATACAATATCGGATTATTATTGTACTTGTCCTATTGAGTTGTATTCAAATCAACAACAACCAACCCCCGAGAACAGAATGACCGCACAAGAAGCAATGGGGATCCATAGATAGTAGATACTTCAGACCTCGCTCCAACCTTACCAGAAATTTCAAGTCTCTCAAGCATCTCAAGTCTTTCAACCAATCACCAATCTTATCCGCCCATTCCTCACCAAGAAATGCCGGATCCACCCTCTAGTACATGGAATACGGGTACCCAACAGGTTTCACAGAAGATTGGGGGTGTTGCAGCTACATCGCCAAGAACAAACAATCGATTATTCGACCCCAGATATCCAATCTATGAAAGTAGAGTTTCGAACGGAAAAATCACAAAGCCAAAAACATTGCGTGGAAAATATCCAGGTGTCGACTTTCCCGTGAGGCACGAAACAAAGGATGATGCGGGCCGGGTTTATACCTCTCCTGGTTATACTCGCTTCCGACATGCAATACATCGGGATAGGCTTCACAATTACAAGCAACAACCGATGAAGGGTCCTGATATAGGGTGTTTTTTACCGGGAGATGGTATTGAACGAGAAGTTGTTACAGCGGACATATGTATATATCTTGGAAATGATGCACTCGTCCGACCTGGCAATTATCTGAACTCAGAAACGAAAAGAACAACACAGGGGTATTATGTCACGGCATATCAATCCCTTACACGTGCTATGATTGAGGACCTCAAGGCAGATTCAGAGAGGTGGGACGCCGACAGAAGGGCTTTGGGAGAAGAGGGCGCGAATTCTAAATATAGAAGGTCGACAACACATCGATCAAGGCAGTATTATGGCCCTATAAGTCAATCGAATCCATCTAGGGTGCTCAACAATCACCCAGATCTGAGGCGAAAGCACGGGAATATATAGCGAATAAAGTCTTCAAAGTTCAAAATTACTACCATAATTCAATAAGTCTCCCATCAGATAGCGGTAAGTTTCGTCTAGAAAATGTGAGAGTATATATTTTCAATTCCAATAATCTGCATTGTTTCATTATTACATATTTTACAAAGTCATTTCGTGATACTCAGTTAAACCCGCCTAAGCTCATATCACTCCTTTTTTTCCCGCTCTCCCCTTAACGTTGCTACTACTCTAATCGAATACTCAATTTTCCCACGCTGGCTATTTACGTTTCTAAGAATTATACTAGAATAAGTTGATCCTATAATACGTAAGAAAACTGGTCATTATTCTAGACAACTTTCTAAAAATACCTTTGTGTTAGAAGGCTCGTTGAATGAAATAATTATATAAACGATATAAAATGATCGAATTTAATGTTTCTTTATTAGACTACATGATTTAGGTAATTAGGTTACTTGTACTATACTCTTAACAGAATTTATTTTAATAGGTAGTGTATACAGAGTAATGACGGGCTTCTTATAGTTTTAGATCGTATAAACTTTTAGCCTCCGCTTAATCAAAAGTCTTCTAGTTTCAAAATCCGCTCTTTCTATCTTTCTATAGAAGAATCTATACTCTTTATTATGAGAATCATTATCTACGCTTTAACCTTTAAGATTTCCTAGCTTAAGAATACACTTCGACAATTTTCTATCCCTTCTAGAGTATATATACCTAGCTCCGGACGTGTACGTAGGTAGATACGATAACTAGGTCGTTTTAAGGCTTAAATGCTTAGAATGTAGGTTTATATAGATCTAGGAGCCTTATACTTAATTTAATTTAAATCTATTTAACGTCCGGCGAATGCAACTAGCCCCTATGAAGCTACGTTCTAAAACATCCCTAAGTAGGGCAAAGGACGCTAGGGGGGTGCCCTAGAGGTCAAGGGGGGTAGAA